>VYZS01046322.1:0-13633 GCA_013400695.1 Neodrepanis coruscans
ACATGAAGTACATCAAACTAAAAGTCCAAGATGACACAGCTGTGAAATTTCTAAATCAAAATGTTTTAGCTGAAGCATTTTTAGCATGTTAAAATTGTAAAGTGACATTTTCCAAGTAGCTTACACCTTAAGTATGTGCAAATGCATTAACAAGATTTTTTTTTAATTTTATTTTTGCCTTCTAATGTTCTTCATTTGTCATAGATCAAGATATTTTAGTAAAAGAGGAGTCCATGCTATAGGATTGATGGTATATTTATTACAGGATCTTTAAAACTTTCTCTGACACAATTCTTGAAGAAGTTTCTGTCCAGATGAAGAATACTATATTAAGTGAGATTTTGAATCTAGCTAAGCAGGAAAATATACTGAAAAGATGCGTTTTCATGACAGTCAATAAATCTACTTTTGCAAAGAAAGTTTTCAGTGAGTTTCAGTTTTAAAATTATCACAGCTTTCTTATTGTCATATACAGTCTACTTCTTTCTATTTTTGCAGAAGATATAAATATAGGTTGTCAGATATAAATGTTTTATTGAAGCTTGGTATATTAGGTTAAGTATAGTTGGGCTTCCTCTTCCTCTAACTTGCCATGAATATGTGGAGTAACACTACAGGCAAGTGTCATATATTAAACGTAAGACACAAAACACTGGCTCATGACTCACACTGTCTTTCACAACAAAGGATATACCTTACACATTAATGGAGCTGTGCGGCACCCCTACACCTTCTTTCCTGATAGCAATTTGATTGAGCTGACAGTGATGGTCGCTTTGTCAGATCAAACAGTAGACACAGGCTTATAGTATATATCTACCAGCATAGAGCAACTACCAGAGTCTCCAGGTAGTCACGTCCTTATTGGCAGACATTCCAACAACACGTTTGCACCTGCCTGTCCATGTGCATCTGACTTAGTGCCATCTCAAGTAGGAAGTAATTAGAAATTTGAAGTATCTTTTGTTTGAGGTATAAGGGATCTCCGTGAGGCTCTCCTGCAACAAATAGTATCTCTGCCAGATACTTTGGTTTGCTTAGCAGAAGAGGATCCTGCATAACCAATCTTCTTTTGCTCTGCTGCTGCACACTTTAAAGTATCTCACAGACTGAATCCTTATTACCAGTCAAGGGCCAAAAGAGGAAAAAAGGCAGCTGATGTGGTGTAAAGATCAACATAAATGTGATGTTAAAGTTTGTGAGCTCTAATGTGAGCACATTAGTGGTAGGTGCACGCTAGCTGTGCATAAGTTGAATGCAGAATACAAATTGAAGTACCAGTTGTAGTACAGGGGTATAATACTTTAGTAACAGGAAAAAAATACTCAGGAGAAAGAAACTATTTCCATTGTTTCAATTACTTCAACAAATCCACATAATTATTTATAACTTTATGCAAATATACTACAAACCCTGTGATTCCAATATGGATTACAAATAATGCTTCTACCAAAAAATAAAGCATACCTCTGCCCCAAGAAATATAAGATTTATACCACTGGTATGGACAAATAAAACTGCAAGTGTCTGAATATATAAGTGTCAGATATATAGACCAAGACAAAGTAGATAAATCTCTGCCTAACAGGGAGAGTAAGCTGATCATCACTATAAAAAAATAAGAGCTGTGCAGTGCTGATTACATAGTACAGGAATAGGTATTATTGAATATACTTTTTTGTTTCTAACCTAATATCTAGCAACAGTTATAGGAAATTTAGGGTCATTGAATTTTTCAAGAAAATTTGCTGCAATATACTGCATCAGTTTGTCAGCCGAGTTTGCTGAATGCTGTATGTAATCTATTACACTCAATATTCTTTGCTATACTTTCGATGTTTTTGTAACTGAAATAACATAAAGTTCATAACCCAGTCCTATGTGTCCTGATTTTGCTCTGGTAGGATGATGATGCACATTGTAACATTTCTTATTAGTGTGGTAAATTATAGAAAACAATAACTAGAAAAAGGACAATNTTCCCTTCTAGAAAAAAAAAGATAGACAGTGAGTCCTTTTGCCAGTATGGCATGTTCCTTCCTTTTTGTGTCTCTATATACACACAGTAAATTGTTTTCAAGTGGACTGTTTTTATGAAGCTATATAATAAAAGTAGGGACTGATATATTTTTGGTTTGGATAACTGCCCAAAAGGGAGAGGAATGCCAGTTCAGGATGTCAGAAAAACATGGATGAAGATAATATAGAAAGTGCTTTTTTAACCTTCAGCTTAGAGGAAAACATATGGAAAATAAACCACAATAAAAATTGTGAGCAGAATTCTCACAGGATAATTCCAAAACATGTGCTTTTGTTGTTTTGACTTTTTTCAACATTAGTGTAATAGTTTTTGTCCTCCACTCCTCCTCCCCTTATTCAGTTTATATAACTTGCAGTGAGTTTAAAATTAGACTATCTCCTAAAATCTGAGGAAATGTCGTTGCATTTGATCTATAAAGCATCCAGCATGCTTCAAAGTGCTGTATAAATAACATGGAAGTCTAATTCTTTGCTCAACCTCAAGAGGTGTCAGAAGGAGCAGAAAAATGATTTTAAAGTTATTTTTATTCTGCTTAGATTTTGCTTTGACTGAGAACAGAGGACATGTTTTAACTATCTTTTTGAATAAGTTGAATGTCTACAGGTTTGAAAGTTTGTGATAAATCTCTCTGTTATTCTCTTCATGAAGGAGTGCTATAGAAAGAACTGTACAAGTACACTGCAGTTTCTGCACTAGGTGCATCCTCTTCTGGGGTTTTAAAACATCTTCATTACACTGGAATGAAATACATGTAGAAACTATAGGAAGCCAGGTAGTCCTTTAAAGACTGAGAAATGCAGCTGGCCCTGCTTGTCGAGACAAACATATACCAGAGATGGGAAACCACACAGAAGCCTGTTTTCCAGCTGGCAGATTTAAAAGTCTTCCAAGTCAGAAAGAGGATTCATGCAGAGAATAGTGTATTAGCTAGAGGGTTGAAGAGACTAGTTGCCTGATTCAAAAGGTTCTAGAAATTGCTTTCTTTTCCATTTCTCTTGAGGAGATGGGATTGCTCTCTTAGATTCATGACTAATCAAATTCATGTGTGAATTCCATAGCTGAATTGCCCTGGTACTCATATCAGGCTTTGGCCAATGAACAAACAAAATTTTGAATCAATACATTTTAACTCAAAGGAGATTAGTCACAGAGGTTGGTTTTCTTGGTTTGTTATTCTCACTGAGTTTTCTTTAGAGCCAACAGAGAAACAAATCCTTTTTCAAGCAGGGCTTAGAAAATGTGTAAGTTAGTCTGGTGCAGTCACCCCTGAAGGACTTTCTTTTCTTTCTAAAGAAGGTCATTATATTATTGTCACCTTCAGCAGAAGTGTGTCTTGTTGGATACCTTTCTCTGTGTAAACTACTCTAAGAAATGTAATGCCAAATATTCTGTCATTATTAGGAGGGTCATTGAAGCAAAATTTTGTGCGCTAGGCTTAAGCCTTCCAAACTGCTGTCTGTATGTCTGTTCAAATTCACAAAAAATCTTCATAAAGAAAAAGAGAATGTAGATAAATTAACAGCATTTATTGTAGGATTATGAATATGGAAAGGGGTATCTACAGTCTCTTTCAATAATCCATATAATCCACAAAAGAATTGTCCTGTGGGTTTTTTTAGGTGGGGGAAAATTAAACGTGTTTTCTTTACTTAAGGGTCCTAGTGACAACAAAATACTAGAAAACACTTAAGTTTTAAAAGAAATAGATTTTGAGAGAGGTTTTATGTTGTGGTTAGATGATTTTTTTTGTTTTCATATATAGAAAATTTCCCCATTGCTAGTGGTTGAGGGGGGAGGGCAAGGGGCCCAGCCCGATCCCTGTTTCAAGGCTTTTTGGTACAGTTTTGACTACAGTTTTGGTACAGTTATGTCTCCTTTTTAGTCTAACTTCACAAAGAGCCAGGGTCCTTTATCTTGCTAACATTCCTTCTATGAAAGCCTCTAGCAAATATGAAAAACTACATTTTAGAAAACTAGGAAACTTTTAGAAAATGAAAAAATTTGTACAAAGTTACTAGAAAGTATGTAATTATCATTGTCTTCTAGCTTTTGAACCAAAGTTTTGTATGAGGAAAAACTGTGTGAGCCATTTTGTTCTGACTGAATTCTTCTCACATACCACCTGACAGATAAAACATTTCAGTTGTGTGAATATGCATTGGTGTTCTGCTTTAGTGAACAGTTATGCACTTTAAATTTAATAATGTGAGACAAAACAATAGAGAGACAGTTAATATCTTTATTATGTAATATATATATATAATGTAAATGTATGTATGTATTTAAATGAAAAGTAGAAAACCAGAGAACAAAACCACAGAATAACCAAGAACAAGAAATTATTCAGACAACACTACNTAATCTATTACACTCAATATTCTTTGCTATACTTTCGATGTTTTTGTAACTGAAATAACATAAAGTTCATAACCCAGTCCCATGTGTCCTGATTTTGCTCTGGTAGGATGATGATGCACATTGTAACATTTCTTATTAGTGTGGTAAATTATAGAAAACAATAACTAGAAAAAGGACAATCTGAATCTCCATGGTTTTGCGCGTGCTTCTGGTATGTGTCTCTTATTAACCTGGTTTTGCCAGTCTTTTTTTTTTTTTCCCTTCTAGAAAAAAAAAAGATAGACAGTGAGTCCTTTTGCCAGTATGGCATGTTCCTTCCTTTTTGTGTCTCTATATACCCACAGTAAATTGTTTTCAAGTGGACTGTTTTTATGAAGCTATATAATAAAAGTAGGGACTGATATATTTTTGGTTTGGATAACTGCCCAAAAGGGAGAGGAATGCCAGTTCAGGATGTCAGAAAAACATGGATGAAGATAATATAGAAAGTGCTTTTTTAACCTTCAGCTTAGAGGAAAACATATGGAAAATAAACCACAATAAAAATTGTGAGCAGAATTCTCACAGGATAATTCCAAAACATGTGCTTTTGTTGTTTTGACTTTTTTCAACATTAGTGTAATAGTTTTTGTCCTCCACTCCTCCTCCCCTTATTCAGTTTATATAACTTGCAGTGAGTTTAAAATTAGACTATCTCCTAAAATCTGAGGAAATGTCGTTGCATTTGATCTATAAAGCATCCAGCATGCTTCAAAGTGCTGTATAAATAACATGGAAGTCTAATTCTTTGCTCAACCTCAAGAGGTGTCAGAAGGAGCAGAAAAATGATTTTAAAGTTATTTTTATTCTGCTTAGATTTTGCTTTGACTGAGAACAGAGGACATGTTTTAACTATCTTTTTGAATAAGTTGAATGTCTACAGGTTTGAAAGTTTGTGATAAATCTCTCTGTTATTCTCTTCATGAAGGAGTGCTATAGAAAGAACTGTACAAGTACACTGCAGTTTCTGCACTAGGTGCATCCTCTTCTGGGGTTTTAAAACATCTTCATTACACTGGAATGAAATACATGTAGAAACTATAGGAAGCCAGGTAGTCCTTTAAAGACTGAGAAATGCAGCTGGCCCTGCTTGTCGAGACAAACATATACCAGAGATGGGAAACCACACAGAAGCCTGTTTTCCAGCTGGCAGATTTAAAAGTCTTCCAAGTCAGAAAGAGGATTCATGCAGAGAATAGTGTATTAGCTAGAGGGTTGAAGAGACTAGTTGCCTGATTCAAAAGGTTCTAGAAATTGCTTTCTTTTCCATTTCTCTTGAGGAGATGGGATTGCTCTCTTAGATTCATGACTAATCAAATTCATGTGTGAATTCCATAGCTGAATTGCCCTGGTACTCATATCAGGCTTTGGCCAATGAACAAACAAAATTTTGAATCAATACATTTTAACTCAAAGGAGATTAGTCACAGAGGTTGGTTTTCTTGGTTTGTTATTCTCACTGAGTTTTCTTTAGAGCCAACAGAGAAACAAATCCTTTTTCAAGCAGGGCTTAGAAAATGTGTAAGTTAGTCTGGTGCAGTCACCCCTGAAGGACTTTCTTTTCTTTCTAAAGAAGGTCATTATATTATTGTCACCTTCAGCAGAAGTGTGTCTTGTTGGATACCTTTCTCTGTGTAAACTACTCTAAGAAATGTAATGCCAAATATTCTGTCATTATTAGGAGGGTCATTGAAGCAAAATTTTGTGCGCTAGGCTTAAGCCTTCCAAACTGCTGTCTGTATGTCTGTTCAAATTCGCAAAAAAATCTTCATAAAGAAAAAGAGAATGTAGATAAATTAACAGCATTTATTGTAGGATTATGAATATGGAAAGGGGTATCTACAGTCTCTTTCAATAATCCATATAATCCACAAAAGAATTGTCCTGTGGGTTTTTTTAGGTGGGGGAAAATTAAACGTGTTTTCTTTACTTAAGGGTCCTAGTGACAACAAAATACTAGAAAACACTTAAGTTTTAAAAGAAATAGATTTTGAGAGAGGTTTTATGTTGTGGTTAGATGATTTTTTTTGTTTTCATATATAGAAAATTTCCCCATTGCTAGTGGTTGAGGGGGGAGGGCAAGGGGCCCAGCCCGATCCCTGTTTCAAGGCTTTTTGGTACAGTTTTGACTACAGTTTTGGTACAGTTATGTCTCCTTTTTAGTCTAACTTCACAAAGAGCCAGGGTCCTTTATCTTGCTAACATTCCTTCTATGAAAGCCTCTAGCAAATATGAAAAACTACATTTTAGAAAACTAGGAAACTTTTAGAAAATGAAAAAATTTGTACAAAGTTACTAGAAAGTATGTAATTATCATTGTCTTCTAGCTTTTGAACCAAAGTTTTGTATGAGGAAAAACTGTGTGAGCCATTTTGTTCTGACTGAATTCTTCTCACATACCACCTGACAGATAAAACATTTCAGTTGTGTGAATATGCATTGGTGTTCTGCTTTAGTGAACAGTTATGCACTTTAAATTTAATAATGTGAGACAAAACAATAGAGAGACAGTTAATATCTTTATTATGTAATATATATATATAATGTAAATGTATGTATGTATTTAAATGAAAAGTAGAAAACCAGAGAACAAAACCACAGAATAACCAAGAACAAGAAATTATTCAGACAACACTACCCCTTTTTCTGAATGTTCTTGAATGCAGTGATAACTGTGATGCTGTAGGGGGTGCTTTGAACCTCTTTGGAGGCATAGGAGTTATAGTTGCTCACTGGTGGCATCATCAGGAGAGACAGGAGGACAGTTACTCACAAAAGAACCAGCAGGAGAAACACTGGTTCAACTACTAGACTGAGGAAAGATGAAGAAAACCAGGAGCCAAAACACAGAGCGTGTTTGCCGTCTCTCTCTTCCCACAGCCAGAAACAAAGAGCCAGGGAAGATAGCTGACCAGGTGGACTTCTGACAGCCACCGAAAATTCAGCCCACCTGCATGTTGCAGTGGCCAAGGCCAAAGAGACTGAAAGTCGGGAGTGCACGCCTTTCTAAAGCATCCTCTGTTTTCATTTCCCTGAGAATTGCTGTCCAGCAGAAGTTCCCATGAGTCCATCAGCTCATCCCACCTCACTTCTCCCTATGGCCCTGCAGGAATGCAGGGACAGGCACTGTCAGTGTGGCCAGTGAGCCACACTGGGCCACGATGGGGATGCCCCTGCAGTACCATTGTTGCAGGTCACCCTGGCCCCAGCCCATCAGGCTGCAGCTCCACCCCGGTCCAGCCCTGGCCGTGCCTCCCCCCACATCCTGTTGCCAAACACCATGGAGTGCCCCCACGTGCTTCGGGGTGCAGTGACAGGGCCCCCTCCCAGAGCCATGCCACCCACCTCTTCCCCAGCCTGTGCCCTCTTGGCAGGGGAGTGGAGCACAGCCAGACTCAGCGTCTGGGCCGCTTGCCTGCCCTACAACCCTGTGGGCTCTTGTATTCTGTGGGAGTGGAGAGGGGAGACCTGTGCACTGAGGGTGAAATAGACACTGCCCTGGCCTGCTCAGGTGGCCCCAGCAGTGGTGGAAGCCCCGCACTTGGCACAGACTCCAACAAAATACTGGGTGGTCCCCGCAGGTACCAAGCAGCTGGTGCNAGAAACACTGGTTCAACTACTAGACTGAGGAAAGATGAAGAAAACCAGGAGCCAAAACACAGAGCGTGTTTGCCGTCTCTCTCTTCCCACAGCCAGAAACAAAGAGCCAGGGAAGATAGCTGACCAGGTGGACTTCTGACAGCCACCGAAAATTCAGCCCACCTGCATGTTGCAGTGGCCAAGGCCAAAGAGACTGAAAGTCGGGAGTGCACGCCTTTCTAAAGCATCCTCTGTTTTCATTTCCCTGAGAATTGCTGTCCAGCAGAAGTTCCCATGAGTCCATCAGCTCATCCCACCTCACTTCTCCCTATGGCCCTGCAGGAATGCAGGGACAGGCACTGTCAGTGTGGCCAGTGAGCCACACTGGGCCACGATGGGGATGCCCCTGCAGTACCATTGTTGCAGGTCACCCTGGCCCCAGCCCATCAGGCTGCAGCTCCACCCCGGTCCAGCCCTGGCCGTGCCTCCCCCCACATCCTGTTGCCAAACACCATGGAGTGCCCCCACGTGCTTCGGGGTGCAGTGACAGGGCCCCCTCCCAGAGCCATGCCACCCACCTCTTCCCCAGCCTGTGCCCTCTTGGCAGGGGAGTGGAGCACAGCCAGACTCAGCGTCTGGGCCGCTTGCCTGCCCTACAACCCTGTGGGCTCTTGTATTCTGTGGGAGTGGAGAGGGGAGACCTGTGCACTGAGGGTGAAATAGACACTGCCCTGGCCTGCTCAGGTGGCCCCAGCAGTGGTGGAAGCCCCGCACTTGGCACAGACTCCAACAAAATACTGGGTGGTCCCCGCAGGTACCAAGCAGCTGGTGCCACTGATATGGGCTGCCAGCCCCATCCCAGGCTGTGGGAGCAGGCACTGCCACCTGCATCACAGATGGGCCAGGCCAGGCTTTGTTTCCCCCTTGCCTCCATTGGCAGTGGGGAAAATGATCCGTATATAAAAACAAGCAAAATGCCCAACCATAACATTCATTAATATGCGTTTTGATTTTCTTCCTTTGTGGTAAAAAATACCTGCTGTTTTCTGTCTGTGTGGAGCTCAATTACCTCTCATTTCTCTGTTATTCTGTTTGCAAATGATTCTGTCATTTGATTTTTTTCTTTCTGTACTTGTTTCCTTGTTTTGTTCCCTTCCCTCTAATTCTATCATGGCAGTCCAGAAAATTTGCTCTTGAACTCTTAGTCTTGTAACTATCTCTTCCTCTACTCTGCATTCATAATAAATTTTTAAGTCCAAAAGTCTGCACTCTAGATATTTTTCTTCAGCTTTTTATCCTGTATATCTTTAAATGTCAATGGGTTAGACAATTGTTTTTGCCTTCTATCATCATTTAACATCAGCTAGCAGTCAAGGACCATGCAGGCCTTCCCTCCCTTCCTCCCTCCCTCACTCTCTTTGTAAAGAACTTCCTCCTAATGTGTAACCTAAACCTCCTTTAGTGCTGCTTGAGACTGTGTCCTCTCATCCTACTGCTAGTTGCCTGGGAGAAGAAATCAATACCTATCTCGCTACAATCTCCTTTCCGGTAGTTGTTAAGAGAGATAAGGTCTCCCCTGAGCCTTCTTTTCTCTAGGCTAAACAACCCCCGCTCCCTCAGCGGTTCCTCATAGGACTTGTACTCCAATCCTTTCACCAGCCTTCTTGCCCTTCTTTGGACAAGCTCCAGCACCTCAACGTCCTTCCTAAATTGAGGGGCCCAGAATTGGACACAGTACTTGAGATGTGGCCTAACCAGTGCGGAATGCAGGGGAAGAATCACTTCCCTGGTCCTGCTGGCTGCACTATTCTTGATACAGGCCAGGACACCATTGGCCTTCTTGGCCACCTGGGCACACTGTTGGCTCATATTCCGTTTCCTGTCAAGCAGAACTCCCAAGTCCCTTTCTACCTGGCTGCTCTCCAGCCACTCTGTCCCCAGTCTGTAGTGCTGTGGGTGGTCGTTGTGGCCAAAGTGCAGGGCATAGCATTTGGTCTTGTTGAACCTCATGCCTTTGGATTCAGCCGACCTATCCAGCCTGTCCAGGTCCCTCTAAAGAGTCCTCTTGCCCTCCAGCAGATCAACACTCCCCCTGCAACTTGGTGTCATCTGCAAATTTGTTAATGGTAGACTCAATCCCTTCATCCAGATCACCAATAAAGACATTGAACAGGACTGGGCCCAACACTGATCCCAGCTGCCAACTGGATGCAGTACTATTCACCATCACTCTCTGGGTCTGGCCATCCTGACAGTTCTTAACCCAGCATAGAGTGCACCTGTCCAACCTGTTGGCTGCCAGTTTTTCCAGGAGTATGGGAAATGATGTCAAAGGCTTTGCTGAAGTCCAGGTAGGCTGTACACCCACAACCTTCCTCTCATCCACCAGGTGGGTTACCTGGTCATAAAAAGAGATCAAGATGGTCACTCAGGACCTGCTCCTCCTGAATCTATGCTTGCTGGGTCTAATGCCCTGTCCTGTAGATGCCATATGATTGCACTCAAGATGATCTGCTCCACAACCTTGCCAGGCACTGAGGTCAGGCTGACCCAGATTTTCCCAGGTCTTCCTTCTGGCCTTTATTGTGGATAGGTATAACATTGGCCAACTTCCAGTTACCTGGGACCTCTCCAATGAGTCCTATGAAGACTGGTGGCAAATGATGGAGAGTGGCTTGGTGAGCTCTTTTACCTGCTCCCTCATCACTCTAGAATGGATCCATCTGGTCCCATAGACTTTTGTGGAGTCAAATGGCTCAGCAGGTCTCTTAACTGCATCCTCCTGAATTGCAGGGGGACTACTCATCTCTCCATCCCTGTCTACCAACTCCAGAGGCCAGGAAAACTCGAGGAAAACCTGTCTTTCTGTTGAAATCTGAGGCAAAGAAGGTGCTAAGTACCTCAGCTTTCCCCTGTCTTGGATAACTATGTTCCCCTATGTGTCCAACAAAGAATGGAGGATTTCCTTGCCCCTCCTTTTGCTATTGATGTGTTTATAAAAGCACTTTTTTTATCCTTAACAGAATTGGCCAGATTAATTTCAAATTGTGCTTTCAACTTTAATTTTCCTTCTACATGATTTAACAACATTCTTAAACACTTCGTAAGTTATCTGCCCTTTTTTCTAAAGATGATAAACTCTTTTTTTTCCCCCCGAGTTCCTTCAAAAGTTTCCTGTCCACGCCGGCTGTCTTCCCTGCTGGCTCCCCTTTCAGCACACTGGGACAGCCTTCTCCCCTGTCTTAAATATTTTTTCCTTGAAATATGTCCATCCTTCCTGGATCCCTCTGTTTTTAAAGGGCTATTTCACAAGATACTCTCTAAACTCACCACCTGAATAGGCCAAAGTCCACCCTCTGGAAGTCCAGGGCAGAGATTTTGTTGACACCTCTCCTTACTCTGCTGAGTATTGAAAACTTGATCATTTCATAGTTACTGAACCTGAGACAGCCTCCAACAACCACATCTCCCACCAGCGCTTCTTTGTTTTAAACAGCAGGTCTAGCAGGGCCCAAGGTCTCCAAGATTCATTTATCAGCTGCACCAGGAAGTTATCCTGCAGGCACTCTGAGAACATCCTAGACTGCCTCTTCTTCTCTGTGTTGAGTTTCTAGCAGATATCTGGCAGGTTAAAGTCACTCACAAGAGCAAGGGCTAGTGACTTTGAAACACCTCCAGCTGCTTATAGAATAATTCATCCTCGTTGGGTGGTCTATAACAGACTCCCACCAGGATTTTGGTCTTGTTGGCCTTCCCCCTGATTCTGATCCATAGGCACTCAACCGTATCATTACTGACTTCAAGTTCTACAGAATCAAGAGAACTGTCTAATGTACAGACCCACCCCCTCACCTCTCCTGCCTCTCCTATCTCTTCTNCTAGAAACATTTGTTTCTCTGTGGTGGGTTCTGGTTAACAAAATTTCATAGACTTTACCACACTTGGGATCCATTANCTGTCTTCCCTGCTGGCTCCCCTTTCGGCACACTGGGACAGCCTTCTCCCCTGTCTTAAATATTTTTTCCTTGAAATATGTCCATCCTTCCTGGATCCCTCTGTTTTTAAAGGGCTATTTCACAAGATACTCTCTAAACTCACCACCTGAATAGGCCAAAGTCCACCCTCTGGAAGTCCAGGGCAGAGATTTTGTTGACACCTCTCCTTACTCTGCTGAGTATTGAAAACTTGATCATTTCATAGTTACTGAACCTGAGACAGCCTCCAACAACCACATCTCCCACCAGCGCTTCTTTGTTTTAAACAGCAGGTCTAGCAGGGCCCAAGGTCTCCAAGATTCATTTATCAGCTGCACCAGGAAGTTATCCTGCAGGCACTCTGAGAACATCCTAGACTGCCTCTTCTTCTCTGTGTTGAGTTTCTAGCAGATATCTGGCAGGTTAAAGTCACTCACAAGAGCAAGGGCTAGTGACTTTGAAACACCTCCAGCTGCTTATAGAATAATTCATCCTCGTTGGGTGGTCTATAACAGACTCCCACCAGGATTTTGGTCTTGTTGGCCTTCCCCCTGATTCTGATCCATAGGCACTCAACCGTATCATTACTGACTTCAAGTTCTACAGAATCAAGAGAACTGTCTAATGTACAGACCCACCCCCTCACCTCTCCTGCCTCTCCTATCTCTTCTGAAGAGTATGTAGCCATCCATGGCAGCACTCCAGTCATGTGAGTAATCCCGCCACATTTCCATGATGGTGACTACATCATAGCTTTCCTGCTTCATAATGGCTTCCAGCTCCTCTTGTATGTTACCCATACTGTGTGCATTAGTGTATGCATTTCACCTGGGCTGCTGATTTCATCCCTAAAGCCTTCTTATGTGAAAAATTTTAATTTCTTTTAGTCATATTATTCACTAACATGAATAGTAAGAGTAGCCAGGCATATATTCAAATTTCATTAATGTAGCCGATCAAGGGATCAACAAACATGTTTAGAATTAATTGGGAAATTGAAGGTATTCAGTAGTTTATTCAAATGTTTTGGATTGAAATATTGATGCAAATTCAGGGTAACTTGAAAAAAACTCATGTGTATTTCTTCACCTAAAGAGTTCTTATCCAGTATTTTTCACATATAATTTGAGGTCAGTGGAGTGCAGTCACTGGTAGAGGTTTTACACACCAAATTTCACAACTGCATTCTTACTTTTCTGTGTATTCATCTTAGTTTAAGCATCTTAACAAAGCTGAATTTGACTTCGGAGCTTTAACCATAATATTTTTTTTTCATTTTTTTTCCTGAAACATGGCAGTTACATTTCAAAATAAATAAAAAAAGTCCAGCAACCATCAGCTTTTATACCAAATGTTAATCAATAAATAGTCTGGTGGTGGAAAATCAGACATTCTCTTCCATATTACTTAAAATAGTTCTGTTAGTGCTGATTGAAGAACAAACTTTTAACAATGGTTTGCAAAGCATCACAAAATGAAGTTCAGTGCAAATGAAATCTTTGTACATATATATATATATATGTATACATGCCTATATTTATTTATTTGTGTATATATATATATATGCTAGAAACATTTGTTTCTCTGTGGTGGGTTCTGGTTAACAAAATTTCATAGACTTTACCACACTTGGGATCCATTA
>VYZS01046325.1:8712-37933 GCA_013400695.1 Neodrepanis coruscans
GCTCTTCCCCATCTTTACTCACATCCATTCCTGATCCACTGAAGAGAAGGATACAATCAGTTACTCGGCCTCCCTGGATGTGTCCATGTTGAGAGAAGTGCAGCTGGATGAATTTGCCAAAGCGGCTGGAGTTGTTGTTATAAACTGTCTTGGCATTTCCAAAGGCCTCCAGAATGGGGCTGCAGAAACAAGGCAATGAAAATATGATATCCCATCATTAAAATAAAGAGTGTGCCCAGTCTTTTGACATTTGCACAGTGTGCTCTGCCATGAGAGATTAATTTGTTGCAGAACCAGCCTGGACAAGCTGGGAGAGCTCAAGGGCAAGGAAGGATGGCAAGAGCAATTTAATGTGCTGCTAGATAAATTTTAAACCTTTGGGATTGGAGTTAATTAAATCAGTCCCCAGACCTTATGGGCAGCTGGTGCTCACACTGTCAAATGGGTATTCCTCACCAATGTGGCTTCAGGAAATGAAAGGTGGCAAAACCCAGCCAGGTTGTGTCCTTAACACAGCAGCATCCCATGAATGGGACTGTATTTTTTTCAGGATTTTTAGAAGCTATATAGGGCAAACACTCTGTAGCTTTAAACCACATACTTTTATATTTGTTCTACCTTTTCCTACCTTCGAAAGAGAAGACTGTATAAGCCATCTCTTAAAATTACAGGCAAATATCTTCAAACTAACAAACATAGTAATAAAATTATTTGTTTAGTACTGAAATTTGATACTGGAATGCAATAGCCCTTGTTATCTAAATCTTGCTTAGGCTGATACAAGTCACATAGTTTTCAACTTGAGGGCCTACACACATACAATAGATTTGAAAGCTACATTCTAAGAGAGCCACATCATCCACTTCAGGGAAAAAAAAAGTTGAAAAAAATCTATCACCAACAACAGAGGTGATAAATTGAAGAATTTTGTCTCCTGGTCACTGGTCACCTTCCTGTCTCCAGGAGGTGCATAAAAGGTGAAAAGCAGTGAGTCACAATGCAGCTTGGTCCTTGCTTCAGAGAACAGTGTAAGGGAAAAGCCTAAATCACTCAAATTGACACACGGAGTCTAGATTTAAAATATTAATTTCTGCAGTTTAGCCAATTCTAAAATAATCTGAAGGCCTGACAAAAAAGGAGTCACGGGGGTGCTACAAGAACAGCCTGTATGTTGTCATGTCTAATTTTAAAACATACATAGTTTAAGCAAAAATTATTACTCTGACAAATATTGGCTTTTAAACATCTCCATCAATCTACCGTGCAGTTCTGCTGGGAACTGGGGTGGATATGGGATTATTCACAAGTTAATAAATATAGCATAAAAAATAATCACATTTACAGACACCACTAGAACTTGCAGAAAGCAGCAGGTGTTACAAGTGTTTGCCAAGGGAGAGCTGTGGTGAGGAAAACACTCAACAACATTCAGGAAAATTCAGTCAGTATTTTCCTAACTTATCCCTTGAAACAATCACTTTCAAGAAACAAGCATAGAAATGAAAATTGCTATATTACAACACATTACAACTATAGAAATGCCAGTTAGAGAAATCTGTGTGCACAGATCAGGAGAATTTGAACTTCAAGAGCCTGAAACAAATATGTAAATAATGGTACTGCACAGGAATATCCCACTGAGAAATACAATGCCATGAATCAACAAAATTAATGGGGAGAGCCAGAAAAAGGGAAGATGACGTTATGAGATATGACCACCACAGTTGCAGTAAGAGTCAGAAACCAGCTAGCCAATCTATATGGCTCTAAATCATGTTAAATTATATAAGAAAAGCACAAGGAAATATCTTTATGGTTTAATTTGGCAATTGGCTCACATACATCAGTGCTGAAGTCTTTCAAACATAGGGGAGGAAAGAAGCAGGTGGGTGTCTGATGCTGGCAGCAGTTGCAAGGCAGACCAGGAATGAGGGCAGATGCCTGAACAATATGCCCATGCCAGCAGCACATTACAATGTAGCACTTGATGCAGGAGTGAACTGCAACGTGGAGCACCACATCATGAAGGCAATGCTGGCTGCTTGGCTGTGTGTGGGCAGGGTTAGGGTTAAAATTTTAGGATTCAAAATTATGGGAACCAGTTTCAGCAGGGCAGCAGAAAGAGAAGTCCTGAATTTAGAAATACTGCACCATATGCAGTTTCAGTATTCAGATGCATGGTTGAAGACAAAAAAGAACATTCAAAGACTTAGGAGGACGAACAACAGGAAAGGTGGCTATGCCGTCTGCAGTGGCACCCAACGTGGAGATGGAAGCTTCAGAGTGAAACAAGCAAGAAAAAAAGCTAAAGGAAAGTTAGCAGAATTTTTAATGAACTGATGCTGTGGCATCATGCAGACTCAGGGATCATGTACCCACCATCATAAGCTCTCTGGATCACTGTCAAGTTACTACTTAACTAGCTAAGCATGCTTGAGCCTTCTAAGCCGCTTGCCTTAAAGCAGGTTTTGCAGATCTTGAGTCATGACATTAGTGCACCTTGGAACTTTTTCCAAATTGCCTACATCCCTGGTAAAATCTGCACACCTGCAAACTAGCAGTCTCTCAAGCACCAAGTCCAAGGGCAGCAGCCCTTCTGCTCAACACTGCTCTGCTTATGAGGATCCTAAACCCACACTGCTCTCACAGCTACCACATTAGATACTGCAGGTCTGCTTAGGCGATTTTCACCACAGTTACCTGTAGCTTTCCTGCATCACTGTCTTTCATGAAACATTCCTTCTCTCTACTCTTTGAGCCCTGAAATACGCCACTTGCATGTGAGTCACTTTCATACGGGTACTTCAAAGGATTCCAGCTTATTCCACAGCTAGATCCTGTTGCAGATGTCTGCCTTACTCCTCTGGAGGCTTCTGCAACTCTCAACTTTGACCAGCTGCAACCTCAGCCTTGATGGTATTAAACTGCAGGACTCCCAGAAAAGTCCTCCACTCACAGGCAAGAAATTTTGTTTAATTTAATTTATTAAATTTACTCAGGTATTAAGGAAAATGAGGACGCAAACAGTAAAACAGCCACTTAAGTAAACATCTTTCCTCCCTCTTCCTCAGCCTAAAGTCGAACACTTATTGTCCTCCTTTTCTTAATGTCAGCTTTTGTTTTTACCTTTGGTTATACCCAGTCCTTCAAAACTCCCTCCATAAGGCAGCACAGGAACCTGGGGTCACACACACAGAGGACTGCTTCTTTCTGTTACTCTTTGCTTCCTCGTTTTCTCTGATGCTCTTTGCCTCTTACTGGTTTTCCTCAGCTGCACTTTGCTTCTTCAGGTTTTCCTGGCACTTTTTTCCTTCATGTCCCTGTTCCAGTGTGAGTCACCTGTGGAGTCTCTCAGAGATGTCCTTGCATGGGCCATGGTCTCTTAGGGGTGTCAGGATCTCTTCTGGCATGAAAGATTTCCCCCAGAGCATGTCTACATCCCCTAATGGCTGCCAGCTTGTCTCCCAGATAGGAGAGATCCAGGTGCCATGCACTTCCCTGCCTGCCTGATGCCTTGTCAAGGTTTAGGTGGGTGGTGGTTTGTTCCCTGGTGCCATCTCCAGTCAAGACCACCTGGGACCCCTTACAGCTCCCATGGACGTTCATGAAAACACTTGCCTGGGCAGCAGGAAAGCTGCAAGGCAGCCCCTTAGGGCAAGACATACCAGCATCCTGGAACGTATGGAGGCCAGGGGAGAGCAGGGGCTAATGGAGGAGACCAGGAGTCAGAGCACGACAGAGACTCACGGTGAGGACAGCCACAACCAAGAGCTAGAGCATTAATTCTCTGGCTGCCATGCACACTTCACACTGCTGTTGGAAAAAAACCTAATCCATCCACAGACAGTTGACAGAGAAGCCAGGGTGAGGCATCCTGATGAGAGCACAACCCTCACATTTTCCTGACGTGACACCAGTCAGCTCTGCGATCCTCACTACCCAGGTCTGGCTCCATCCATGGCCCAGCTGCCTAGAAGGCAGGGTCTCTCTAAAGGCAGGGCTCCCTGCAAAGGCAGGCTGACCCAGCATGCTGGGTGCCCATGGGGGTGACTGTACCTGCTTTCCAGGATGGCTTCTTCTACATGAGTGCTCTTCTCAGACACTGGGGCCCCAAGGGAGGTCTGGCTCATGGCTGACAAGAATTTCAGCAGCAACTTGGTGCTCTCAGTCTTTCCAGCTCCACTTTCTCCACTGTTAAGAAAATAATACATTTCATTTACAAATCCAGGACAGACAGACAGAATTGATGACCATCCCACCCATGGCACAGAAGGATCTCTAGAAATAAACACGTGGAATCTCTGCCATGACAAGCAGGGGTCAGGCAAAGGTAGAGAGGATGGTTCAGATATTCAGGCTGATGCCAATGCAAATGGAACAGTGGGAGCAAGGCATGTGATGCAGTGAGGGAGTAGCTGGTTCTCCATTTCTAACCTTATCAAAACACACTGGCTGTCATGACGTTTCCATAAGCAGCAGTAGCACTCATTAGCGGTGGCGAAGATATGGGGAGGCAGCTCACCCAGCCGGTGCTGTCTGTACAGGTCTATGGCATCCACACTGTACAGACCAGGTATGGGTTTGTAGGGATTTACTGATGCCAAGATGGAACCAATGTTTGTCTAGGGGGAGAAAACAAAACACAGCAAGGAAATAAAGCTCCTGGGGAAAAAAAAAAAAAAAGGAGATCAAGACAAACACAGACCCTGATATAATTCATGGTGAAGGAATAAATAAGGATGCTAGGCTTCAGCAGAGAGCTCCCCAGTTTGGCAAAAAATGCCCCAGAGAAGGGGCTGCATAATTTGGTATGGATGGGGCACTCTGAATTTTTCTGCTTTACAACATCCTTAACCTGTTGTCTTTGGTAAATTAAGCTTACACAATTTAAAAACATGAAGCCATCTTCATATCCAACTACCTTGCACTGTGCTTGAAGCTGAATAGCATAGCCAGGATCGAAGGAGTCACAGGAGATACCTTCAAGGCCCCTATCCACAGTCTTAAGTGAAGGGGCCTTGGGAGGGTTCAAGAACCTCCTGAACAATGAGGTGCAATACAGACACACACATGCACATACACATGCAAAGAACCACTAAAGCATATAATTTTTCTTCTGCTTAAAAATGCTGTTTGGAGCAGCTTAAATCATTCTGTAAACCAAATCAAAATTGACAGCTGAAGATGAAGCTCTGGATTTCAAGTCAAAACATTTCCATATTTTCTAAACATTTTATTTTGAAAATATTTATTTTGAAAATCTCAGAGTACAAAAATAGAGGTAGTAAGATTTAAAATAAAATACCCAAAGCCTAATATTGAATTTCAAATGTTTTATTTTGTAAAGTCAGAAGGAAATTAATTTTGTTTTTTGGGGCATGACTTTTTCAGTTCAGCCAACCAGCTCAAATCCATTTATTCTCAGAGCTGCAGTTCAGAGCAATGGTGCCACCTCTCTCCTAATGATGGCTCTGTAATATGGTCAATATCCAGCTTAAATCCTGCTGCTAGTGCGGTGGCCTCCCTCACAGGGAGATCTTGGACTGCTCTACTCCAGAAATATCACTTCTCAACAGAGGTGACAGAGGAAACACTTAGATTGCTGCAGTAGGTGCCAAGCTTTGTGGTTAGGGACAACATCTAGTATTATTTCCAAACCATGAACCGCAAGTCACCACATACATATAAAAGCATTTGAATGCATCCACTGGAGAAGCTGTAAATGAAACACTCGGTGACAAAAAAGATGCATCCTGCCAAATGAAATCTCGGGCCATAGCAATGACAAGCTCTGAAACCAAAAGCCAGATTGGTAAAATTCTGTACTCACCAAAACAATTAAAACTAATTTATTAAAGCAGCAGTCAGAGATCATCAGGGAAAAAAAATCAACTTGGTAAAATTGCATTATGAGTATGAAAGGGCTATCATGGAGCAAGTCCTGCGGATCCCCTGACATGGACCTTTGTGAGCAGAAATATAATTCATCATGGTGATGAAAGCAATAAGAAAGCAGATGATCTTTGGCCAGACAGGTGGAGGGAAAGAGAAAAGCATTGAGTGAGGAAACATGTATCAGAGAAAAAGCATTGTACAAGTAATTGAGGAACAGACATTATCCAGAGATTATAAGGCAGAGATATCCATCCTAACTCTTCTCCCAGACCTTCACAGCACCTTTTCGTCTCAGATGTTTTATTTAGTTCTCCCAAGGAACAGAGCTCCTTTCCAGAGAACTTCTTCCAGTACAGCCATCTCTTTCAAATATGTTTCTACGAAATTTTTCCATCTCCTAGTTGCAGTCTCCTCATCACCTGCATTCCCTTATAGACAATTTCTATCCACAATTCTTAATAGCAGTAGCATTTGTGCATCAACCACGTACACACCAGCTACTCTATTAGCAAAGTGATCGCCTGCAAAGAAATCTCCAGAGCAGGACAAGGCACATCTACTTCTCAAGACAATAGATCCTACTTGGATGATTAGGCATGGCATTGTTCAGGACAGCACAAAATGTGGCAGTCCAGGTGCTGGCTCATTTATACATCATTCACATTATGTTGGGTCTACTTTTATTAAGGAATACAGGAATTGCAAGAATAAAGGGGGAGGATGCACACCTAAAAACTGCAGGCTGTTGCTGTGCTCACATAATTTTCTTAAACAGTTGGGTACAGCTTGAATAGTATTTATCTGGAAATTGAGCTTGTATTGCGGTAGTAAGTTAACTATGGGTACCAAACCAGTCTATATATATTGCTATCTACACTCCCTTTTAGAAGGCATCGTCTTTAGAAGCTCATGGTAGGTTGCCTGAAGGCATACAGCTCAGAGATGCACTGACCTTTTTCACAGGAGCTGTCTACTTCCCATTCTCAGTTTTCCATCCTCTCATTAATTATTTTTATGTAGTTATTATTATTTTTAATACTAGTTATCAGTATTCTAGGTTACCCATTCCTTCCTTTTGTTTTCCAGAAAATTATGTTTCTCACCCATTTCTGATCTCTCCAATTTCCTGCCAAACATTTTTGTCCCTGACCGATAGGCATAACTCCTCTCAGCACAGCTTCAGCTACAACCTTAGCCTACTGTGTTCTATCTGTGGAGACCACTGAGGATGATATTAAATGAACTGCAGCCCTGCAACATTCATGGTATTCACAGAGCACTGCAAGTCATTAGGTGGCACTACAGATGACATTCTCAATTTCTGCTTAAATGAAAACTATATGCAGCTGGGCTATACTGAAAACTCATAGTGATAAGGTAAGTGTAATATTAACGTCTATGCTGTAAAAATGCAAAACGGCACTTGTATGGTTTGGTGTCCTCCAGGTCAGAGGTGTATGCTCAAACATACACCCAAATACAGTCCCACTCTGAGGTGGAGCTTACAGTCCTTCACTGGGGAGTTCTTCCCAGTGCTGAGCATGTTACAGAGGTCAGGTAACATCTCTTCATATATCTCAAAAAATTTCAGACCTGAGGCGCACAACTGACACTCATGCACTGTGCATAAGCAAAAAACAACCTGTGTGCATGGATAGAGAAGGCACAGAACTAATGCTGAATAAGAGAAGGAAAGACACATCAGAGCTAGAGGAAAGGCTTAAGGAGATACAGCTGCTGTGATACTGGCATTTCTGGCACAAGGAACAGATTGAAAAGGGAAAGAATCCTGCCTCATTTTAAGGTGTGCAGAAAAAGAAACAGAAGGAATATATCGACACAGGCCAAGAGCTGCACAGACACATTGCATGTGTCAAACACAGGACAAGAAGAGCAGCAAGGACATGGGCCATTGAAGTAGTGTATGCATGTGGGTATTGTCAAAGGGCCACATGGCTGTGTTGATAGACAGCAGGCAAGCGGGTCTGCAGCAAAAAAAAAACAAACAAAAAAAAAAGACTTTGCAGTCTCCTCTGCATCTAGTGCAGGGTCACTTTATTGATAATTTCCTTGAATACAGGTGCATATGGCTTGGTTGCCTTGATAACAGTTGCTATGCAACACAGACAGATTTACATTTTTCCTGTCATAATGTGAAAAATTCTGTGTGCACAGAGCATGGACAAGCAAGGTAAAAGTAAAGCAAGGTAAGGCAGTCTTTGTAATATACCCTCCTTGTCCTCTCTAAGTCTCAGCAGAGCAGTCTGCTATCCCAGCACTCCAGGGATGCCTCATCCCAGGTGTGCTTTTCCTCACAAGTCCCTTTCTTGACACTTGTCTCCTTACTGAGGGCCTGAGAGGAGATGCTTTGAGTATTCTCGTGTGCAAGGAGAGCAGAGCAATTAAAAAAGGCACAACTGCATGTAAAAGCAGAATTAGGCAACAGGTTTGTATTCCTAGCTTTGTTAGGCCATAGCTTTGTCTGTCTGACTCATGAGGGATACTCAGTAATAACCTGTGTACGTTGCTTTTTCCAGGCTGCTTGCTCACATAAACCACTGAACAGCCATAATGGGGAATCTGGGGAACATGAATGACAGCTTATCAAACACAGATGTTCATGGAGGATACAAAGATGTGCAATTATCACAAAGCTTAGATGTAAACATTCATGAAGTTCTTCCATAGATGCAATGAAGCCCTTCTGGTAGGGATAGGAGCTCACAGGGATGATGGAGCTGGCAAGGCAAAAAAGCCCCTCCAATTCCTATCTACATGAAATAATACTCAAGTTATCAGTATTTCACATGCAAAGTGGCAGCCCTGAAGCTAAACAAAAACCATTGCCAGAAGTGATATCTCCCAGTCTAAGCACTTACATAGATGTTACCCTGTTGATAGCGCTGGTGCAGGTTAAGGAGGATGGCAGCTTCATGCAGATCTCCCAGCATGGACATGTCTTCTACCCCATCAATGCTGGTCTGGTGCATTGGCAAGACCTTTTCCCTGGAAAGGGAGGCCTTGGGGTACTGGAACACCTGGAAGAATGGAGAAAAGGACAAATAAGCTCATGACACCAGGGCATATGGTCTGATTTCCTACCAGAAATGTGTACCTTTATACTTCAGCACTGGAAAAGGAAATGAGTAAGTCACAGATCTGCTCCCTATTTTTATAGTCATTCTTCTATTCCTGTCCCTATTTGAGCTCTCTGGCAAGAAACCATAAAGCATACTGCCTTTTTTTGTTACAGAGTCAAACTCTCACCTTCACTATGGATGGGGACAAATCAATCCAGGATTACTTGATTTTCACCGAAATCCCCTTAACAGGAACAGGGCACCAGTCTCCAGCTGCACTAGGCTGGATAGGTATATTATATATGGTCTGCTCATGACTGTGAATAATGATAGCAGCTGCTCTCAAGAGACCATTGTGTTTCATGAAAAACACAAGTGGGATCACGTCTCTGATTGTTGGGAAGTAGAGGCAAAGCTTATCCATATTCCAGGTTTCGCCCTGCACTCTCCATGCAAGCAGCCAGAGAGCATCTGTGAGAGGTTGTCATGTCAAGAGCAAAGGAAAGCAAAGCAGATAAGAAGCCAAATAAAGTAGTGACATTCTGTGTGTGTGCTGGCATGTATGGATATGATACAGCTTTCAAAATATTTGTACAGTGACACCTATTAACTTCTATCACTGCTCTGAGAAGCACCCACTTCTCTCTCTGTGCAGTTGCACTCTTCTTTCCTCAACTACTGCATCCTTCTTCCTGCTAGAGCTTCCTCCTCCTCAATAACCCACTCTTCAGCTATCAGGTCACCTTCACCCCCTTTCAACACAGCTGAGATGACTGTTCCCCTCCACCATAGGCACATCCCAGACCTCCTTTCGTCCTCCTCAAGCACGATGCTGGCATTTCACAGAAGTTATTTTGGTTGCTTCCCACTCTTGGATTCAACCATGTGCCATCTCCCACCCAGCATCCGAAGCTGTTTTAGATGGTAAGACCCAAGATAGACAGATGGGAAACTTCATACAGGCAACCTGGAGAAGGAAACTGGTCCACAGTAACCCTTCCAAAGAAACTTGAGCTTTTCCTTCCTTTCTGGGGCTCTGGTCTCTACCTTGTTTCATCCCTGCTTGTCAGCCCTCCTGGGTGCCAGCAAGAAAATAATGGGTTCTACAGAGAATGAACCATGGTTTACAGTGTTGACCTAATTGGTTTCTCCTGCCTGCTTTTTTGGTGTGCTCAGGCTGCCGTAACTACTAAGGAGAGGCCATCCCTCCTGCAGCTGCAGGCTGCAGACAGAATGAGGTCACCCTGCCCCCTCCAGCAAGTCACCCTTGCGAGTCCCTTCAAGGGTGCTCACTGCTGCAGCATGTTCCAGGTGACCAACAAGCACCCCTTCTGGACTCTGAACCAGTGCAGGGAAAGAATAAACCGGCACAGCATTCCTTTACAAGATTGCCACTATGCCTGAACAAACAAAACAGCAGCTCTGTTCCTGGAGGGAGCTGGGAAGGAGAAGCAGGCTCATTCCCCCAGGTGTGTCCACCCTAGTTCTGCCCAGTCACACCTAATGTGGCAAGAAATCAGTCTCAGAATCACAGAATCAACTAGGCTGGAAAAGACTTCTTAGATCATCAAGTCGAACCTTTTGCCCAACACCAACTTGTCTACTAGACTATGGCACTCAGTGCCACATCCAGTCTCTTCTTAAATGCCTCCAGAGATGGTGACTCCACCACCCCACTGGGCAGCCCATTCCGATGCTCAATCACTCTCTCTGTAAAGAACTTTCTCCTGATGTCTGACCTAAACCTGCCCTAGTGCAGTTTAAGACTGTGACCTACTGCTGGTTTCGAGGGAGAAGAGTCCACCCCCCACCTGGCTACAACCTCCTTTTGTAGAGTTGTAGAGTGATAAGGTCTCCCTTGAGCCTCCTCTCNGAACCTTTTGCCCAACACCAACTTGTCTACTAGACTATGGCACTCAGTGCCACATCCAGTCTCTTCTTAAATGCCTCCAGAGATGGTGACTCCACCACCCCACTGGGCAGCCCATTCCGATGCTCAATCACTCTCTCTGTAAAGAACTTTCTCCTGATGTCTGACCTAAACCTGCCCTAGTGCAGTTTAAGACTGTGACCTACTGCTGGTTTCGAGGGAGAAGAGTCCACCCCCCACCTGGCTACAACCTCCTTTTGTAGAGTTGTAGAGTGATAAGGTCTCCCTTGAGCCTCCTCTCCCCCAGGCTAAACAACCTCAGCTTCCTTAGCCTCTCCTTGCAGGACTTATGATTACCTTCCAGTGGCAGATTGCCCCACAGCCCAATTTTTTTCACCAGCCAGGAGGCTTTCAAAATACGTAGTGCATGTTCATGAACAGTGCAAAACAAAGCCCAGTACAGCAGACAGGCACTTGCTCCAGGTTTCTCTGGTCATGTCCACACCAGTTCTGCACATGGGATTTCAAAGAAGTATGACCACCAGCAGCAGTACTCCTACTCTGCAAGCATGGCATGAAAAAAAAATATTTTTTTTTCTTATTCTTTAGAGCAGAGACCTCAGCCACTATCACAAGAGAACTAAAGGAAAAGAAAGGTAGAATGGGACAACTAAATTCAGTAGAAAGTGCAAGCTGCAGATGCACAACATGAACAGGACTATATCAGGAACAAAATCACTTCCAAACCATGAGGCAGCAAATGACCCTGGCTCTCTCTTCTCTGCTGACTTGCACAAATTTTGGAAGGGTACAAGTACAAAACATTATGATGTGCTCTTTACTTACATCTGCCTGGTACTTACTCATTAATCACTGCTTTGTCAGCACTTGTGGCCATTTGGGCCAGAAGAGAAACATTAAGAAAACATTTAGAGAAAAAGCTGAGTGGACAAGTGTCCTAAAAGACATCAGGCAGCTGGCAGCACCTGTACCAAGAGGCTTCTATGCATGAAAAGTAATGGGTCAGAGCTTGTTTCCTTGCTCCTGTAGACAGCATGGTAGAAAATGGAACCTCAAAGAGCAAAATGAATCCTAAATGCAAAAGTAAATGATTAGTAGGAGTTAGATAATCACCTATTAAACCCATGTTGAGCCACTTGGTTGGTGTTATTCAGTCATCCCCCTCTAAAAAAAAGTCTGGTCCAATATCCATAAAGAGTTAAGCAGGTGCTCTGACAGAACTACAACGAAGGTGTATTAAGAGCATTGATTCTAGTACCCTTTGAACAGAAATACTGTAGAGGTGAAATATACTCTCTGGAGGAGCAATCTGATGCCATGTTGACATCCTAGCCAAGGCCGAGATGTCACCTGCCTGCCCCTGAGGCTGCAGAGGTTCATCTCATGTCCTTGCACATCACTGTACTTCTGTGCAGCAGCTCACCCTTCCTCAGGCAGAGGCTGGGGCTTCCAGTTCCTCTGAGGTTTGGGAGGTGATTTCGTTGTGCCACTGGAAGGCACTTGTGACATGCAGGAGTGTTTTCAGATCTTCCCTGGCACTGGGAGAAAGTTGACTTAATTTTTCTCTGCCCTCCAGCATAGAGAGTAGCTTCCAATCTCTGTATCACCAACAGGCAGCAGGGATCATCCACAGTCCTGGAGGAGACAGATACATGGTGGTTTTTGTTCCCAAGACTGTGTCAAAGTGACTTTTTTCAAGGAGCTCAGAGGTTAGAGACATAGACAGGATGATGCTCCGGCCTTTGAGCCCCAGTAAGGAAGCCTTTGTTACCCCAGTGCTCACTTCTGGACCCTTCTAGCAATGTGCCAGGAGAGCAGTTTGGAATGTCTTCCCCATCATCCTGTTCCAGGTTGGCATTCAGCACTACTGAGTATGATAGCTGATTTTCCCTGAAGCAAGTGAGAACTGAGAAACTGATCTCACAGCAAAGCTGCCCCTGGACCCCTTTTCCAATAGGCTAATAAGTAAAACACAATGTTATAGGTGTTAATAAGCAGATCTTTATTATTTGGGAAGGAAAACAATCAGCTTTCAGTCTAACAGGCACCTCGCAACACAGCCAAAGATTTCTACTCTCCTAGTGATAAACTGATCTTGCCTCAGATTTAGCCTACAGTCAGAACAAAATGACCATGACTCTCTCCAAGCCCCTACAATGCTCAGGAATAAAGCCAAACCTTGCCAGCAAACAAGCCAAGATAAGGATTGCCAGTTCTGCTCACCAGACTCAGCAAGGAAGAAATTAAGTTCTTAAAACTCAATTCCTTCCATTAGTGCCATCCTGAGCACATAAACGAAGCTCCCACCTGGCATCCAAGTTATGTTTATACATAAAGCATTTGGCTGGTTTGTCTGGATCATGGTTTTGAATCCTGTGTTTCATAAGCATCAACCCCTCCCTTCCTCCCAGGAAGTCACATTTCTGATGGATTTATTGCTTGAGGTGTTTTTAAGGAAGTGAAAACAAATGACAAAAGCTTTGAAGCATGGCTGGACTTCTTACCTCAGAGCTGCAAAAGCTGAAAGGATGCTGGGCCACAGCAAACATGAGGACACTAGATTTAGGGGTCCTAAAAATCAGAGGGATCAACTGGCCCATCCAACCCAAAGTGAAGACATTTTTAGCTGAGTTTTTACCTGGAGTAGGACTGCCAATCCCTCCTACAGGTCTGAAGCAATTAAGGTGGCACATAGGACAGCTACTGTGGGGGGGGTTACTGAATAAAGAAAGACTTCTAATGATCACCATGTCCTTTTGCTGCGTGAGATAAAGCATATGCTCCTTCAGCCTAATGGATTCTTGTTTCATGGCAGAAAAGAACCCAAATACAGTTTTTTTTCACACCTGTGAGCCACCCAGCATCAGTCTGTGCATATCTTCTAGCACACAGGACACAGACTGGCAGTGGGTGCATCCTCTCAGATGGGTGGATTCTTTCAGAGGTGCCAGGTAGGTTTGGAGAATATTACAAAGCCACAGCAGCATATCAGAAGAGACAGGACTGGGAGAGTCACAGAAATGTTCTCCCTTTGTTGTCCCTTCAGAGGCTGCTTCCTTACCTGTTATCCCTAAAAATGTGTTAATGACTGTCTAGCACTCCCAAAACAAAGCGACTCCCCAAGAAGGGATTTGAAAGACTATAGTAACCAGATGAAAAATTAGTGTTTGCTAGGCGAGTTTCCATCTCCGAGAAACAAAACCAGGCTCTTTAAAAAAAGAATGGTATCTTTCAATCTAGCCCTTTCAAAGCAAGACTGAAAAATAAGACAGTCCTACCACTGACTCTCCACAAACTGGAGTCCTAAATCCCCTTTACCCCTGCACCTTCCTTTGTTTGCCAGGTAGGAGGCTGAAGAAAACCTGTCCATTTTTCCGTAACAAAGCAGCTGCCTGGAGAGGCCCATTCACCACAACAGCTGAGCAGATCTAATTGCACACTGCTGGAGGGCACAGTCCAGCCCATTTCCTCATCCTCCTTCCAGACCAGGCACCAGTCTGACTCACCAAGAACCTCCCTGAAGGCACTAGATAGTTTTCCCAGGGTTAGCCAGTTGAGCTGACTCACTGAGGACTTGGACGATCCCTAGAGGTCCCTTCCTACCACCAGTATTATTCCAGAGCACTGCAGCAGATGCACCAGGGAACCACACGGAGCACAGTGCTGGAAATCAGGCAGGAAAGAAGATTGTTCTTATCACTGTCAGAGGTCTGTTCTCACAGCTTGGCTGCCTTGCTGAACTGTCATGTGCATCGCTGCTGCGTTTATACCTCTGACTGACACAGGGAACCCACTGCTAAGCGTCCCTGACCCACAAGGGCTGATGGCAAAAGCTGCTGAAGCAGCTGGTGGTGAGCACAACAAGCCCTTACAGTGGCACAGCTTGCAACAAGTACACCCCGGCAGGAAACGCTGCTTAGTTGGTGGAGCTGCTTCCTTCCCAGGATCATTTAGCCAATATAATGGTTTTCCTAGGCTGTCAATGCAACTCCTTCAAAGGTGACACAAGGAAAACAAAAAAAAAAAAAAAAAGTGAGGTGGGCAGACAAATAAAGAGAACAAAAAGAACAATCTTTATTTTTAACCTTTTTAGACTTTTGGCATAGTTTGCAACAGAGTCAAGTCACTTCTCAGACAGAATCACAGCATTTCAATTGACACATTTCAACATGAGGGTCATGCAAAACCAAGTCGTCCATCTTGAAATGTGGCCTAGGCTAGAGCCTCATGCAAACTTCACTTACTGTGCCATAATCTGAGGTGAAGAGCACGTTTCCATTGGCACACAAACCAACAGTGCATGGCTGCAGCTGGTCCTGCTCCTGCAGCCATACCCTGGCACCCTGCAAAAAACAGAATACCTCCCATTAGAAAGACCTGGAGCATATGAGATCTGCACATGGAGTTCAAACACCCAAGGAAAGCTGGTGGAAGCTGCATTATTCAGAGGCCATTTCCAAAGTACAGCTGCTTAAAAATTTTAAGTAAGTACTACTTATATTTTCAGAGAAACTGGTTTTGATTTTTTTAATGTAACATGAGCAGAAGAAAAAGCAGTTTTACTCAACTTCATGTGGAAACCAAAGTAAGAAAACACAAATTTTTATTCAAAGTGTCATGGAAAGATACAAACACACAGAATAGTGTATTTAACTGTCTAAGTATTTTCAAACTTAAAATATCCGGTCATTAAAAGTCACGCTATAATAATAAGAGAAAATATAAATAAATCATGTTTACAATATCGTACACCCACGCATCATTGTAAGTCAAAATGCTTTCAGAAATCATCAGCAAACAGTCAAGTACATTTCACAGAGCTTTGCAAACTCCTCCAAGAGTTCCCTTTGGTAAATTACTTGACTTGAGTGTTTCTCTGACACATATACATTGATGTGTATATGATGGCCCTGATGACCTATGCACTGATGTTTACATGGTTTCACATACACTACAGCAATTTAAACTGCTCAGTTTCTCTCAAGACAAGTCTGAGCAGAAGGCAGATTTCTGGTAACAATAATGCAGGGATCTGCAGGAGAGGTAAATCTCATAGTTTGCCTACCAAAATAGGGAAAATAATTTTGCTGGATTGGCTTCTTCTGCCCTGTCTGCCTGTGGAACCTGGTACAAGGGAAAGAGCAGGAGTATGAAGCAAATAAGGGTGTCCATGACCTGCAATTATGCAGAATTAGGCATAACATCACACCACATTTCTATTATTGCAAACTAATCAGTGCCATGTCTTCCCATGGAAATCACATAAACTCTGCTTAGGTAAGTATTGAGAAAAATCTGAAGTGCTCATCTGTTGTGCAATATTAAGGCCATCCTGCCTTTCATTGATTCATAGACCAATGCTTTTCCTAACTTTTTTCTGCCTCTTAAGTTATTGATTGTAAAAGCCCTTCCTACCCTCTTAATCCCGTCAGCACCATTAGCTTGTAGGCTTATTGTGTTTGAAGAGATGGAACAGTATTCCTGTATTACATTATACAGAATGTGGAATGCTAATTCTATTTTTAATTATTTGATTTTAGTTTAGGCAGGTTGTTTGTTTGTTTTTTTAACTTCAGTCACTTTAAACACATTAATACCCTGGATTTTCCTTATTGTAGATGATACATCTATTGGCCAACCCCCAGTCCTTCCAATAAAGGAACTGGGTTTAATGACATTAAAAAAGGGTTATATAAGTCTAGCTTTACTGTTGTGTTCTGGTCTAGAGTTTCCACAGCAACTGAATGAAAAGCATTAGTGCATCTGATCAGCATCTAAACCCATAGATGGTGTGCAAGGATCGCCTTCATTGCCAGTAACAAATAGCAATAGAAAAACTTTAATCTTATGTTACAGATTCAAGTTTCAAGATCCCAGAGAGCTAAACAATCTAAACAATGGTCTAAACAATGCATTGAATACATATTTTGAGGAACTACATATAGGTCTTTGTGACATCCTCTTATATTTTCTTAAACCCTTGATGCCTGAGACAAAGTGTCCTGAGGCATCTAGGCAAGACATCACTGTTAAATCATCCATTTCCCAAATCACATTCTAACTATTCTGCATAAACATACGAACAGCAACATCTGTTAAAAGATGATCTTTTTGCTACTTTCACCAGACTCCTACTACCACCATGGTGTAGAGCAAAGAGTCAGAAAACAGCAAGGTTGTATCTAGAGATCCCAACAGTGAGATGAAAGAAAACTTTTTCTAAGACACTTAGTGTAAACATCTCCAACAGTGCATTTCAATGCCTTCAGACACCAGTAACCCAGGACTGCACAGATGAGAGCTTGAGGCAAGTGGAGTTTAATGAGACAAGCCTGCACCCTCCCATGTACACTGCACCCTGATGCCATAGCATGCACACCCCACCCTTAGGAGTGTGCCATGATCACAGCACCCACCCTACATGGTCTTTCCCTGAAGACTAGACTTGATAATCTGACATACAAGTGACACTCCATGGGCATGGACACTGTTATTTATTAGGTACCACTTAGAGGGAAAAAGAGGGGAGATAGACAGTGGGATCAATCTGGTATCTTCTACATGTAGAAATTATCTGAAAGTGCAGACTGACCCAGACCCCTTTCCCAGCAGAATTACATGTGCAAAAGTATTAAATATTCCTAAAAGGAGAGTAGTTCTTTTATACAATACCGCAAAAACTTCTGGCAGATCCTTCCATGGGCTGCTAAGGTCTAGAAGGTAACATGCGGAAGCTCCCAGGCACTGTGGCATTTCAGCTGCCCAAAACTACTTGCTTCAGTTTACTTTGATGTTGTAGCTGTTTTTTCAACGGCAATTGCTTCTGCCTAGCAGAATAACTGCACCCAGTTATGTTGTTTCCAAAAGGAATATTATGCTGATACAGCCAGAAAAGGAACCACAGAGCAAATAATTACTGTAACTTCTGCCCAGCATAGCTCCCATTTCCTGAAAGGCTGAGTTTGTTTTAGTGCATCTCCTTCCACCAGCCCTTTTTTCTAAACATGAAATTCCCCAAGGAGCCTTGAATAAATACAGAAACAGATGGTGACACCAAAGAGGCTGCCCTCACTTCACTCCCCTCTCCCCCAATACCACACATCTCATTGATCAGTTGAAAGGATTAAATTGAGCAGAAAACTTCCACAAACTACCAGTCAGCAAAGCTAAACTTCCAAGGGAGAAGTAAGGGCAGTAGCACAGAGGACTGCCCAGTACTGCAGAGCCGTGACCTGCTGGCTCTGGGGGGGTCCCAGCTCCCACAGGTACCACAGATGATGGGAAAACCCTGCTCTTCTAGTACAGGAGTAAAATCCTTTCAACTTCCAGTCTGGGATATAGAAGGTCTCACCCTCATCCAGAGACTAAATAGTTTTTAAAAAAAATGAAGCAACAAGCAATCACTAATTTGAAAAGAATGCCTTAATAGACAGTGGAGGAACAGCAGTGATGATTTTGTGTAACCATATTCAATCAAATACAGCTGGCTGTATAGTGATCATACAATCAACTCAAGCCCCTTATATAATGAGAATAGCTCGTCCTCTCCCAATTCTTCTTTTAATAGGAGTTTACAATGGCTCTTGCTTTGGTTTTAAAGGCAACAACAACAGCAGGAACTGAAAGGAAGAAAAAAGTAGTAATGTATCAGAGTTCCTATATCAAGAGTAGGTCACTCGGATGTTAAACAAACTCTGAGAGCAGCATCCTCATTCCTATTGAGGCCACAATCTGTCCATGAACTGGCCTTGCCACAAAGTGCATAGCAAAGCACAATCCTGAAAACTGATCCCACACCATGGGGTTGTAATTTATAAAATAAAGTTTCTTGCATACAGAGAGCAGTGTTTCATCAGTAGTTGCTCACTGCCACACCATGATGCCTTCCACTATAGATAGTAAACTGTAAGATGTCATTTTTCTGTGTTCACATAACGTGTAGCACTTTTGGATTCTAGACTCAGAAATAAATAACATTTCCTGGTATTCATGATATCAAGAAATCAATTGAAGCCACAGATTTCTTTGGCCTTCTATCCTTTTTTTTAGAGAGTCTGAAACTTGAAGTTCTCTCTTGCATTCAAATGCCTGTATCTGCATCTCAGCAGATGCAGTATGCTGTGTTGGCAGAGAAAAAATAAGGGAGATCTTGCATGGTGTACTGAGGGAATGGGTATGGGGCAGATGGGCAGTGCACAACCCTTACTGCAAAAGACATTAAAGCAGAGTGTGTAGGCACTAGCTACACCCTTCTCATCAGTTACTGAGCTACTGAAGGCAGCAAGGTAAGCTCCAGAGAACAATAAACAGAGCTCTGTACCTGCAGGTGCCTTGGCCTATGATCTCCCAAATCAGCAAGAGGCACACTCGGGGATTGACATAGTAAAGTCCCTACTCCACAACTGTATCACTCTTCAGAAACAAGTCTTCATATTCTGTTCTTCTTGCTCGTGTTCTCTGGACTACTCTTGAATCTTCATGTTCTCCCACAATGTGTCCTCTCTCTTATGGAAACTGCTTCTTCCCATTCACAAGCAGGAATGAGCTGCCCCAACTGAATTTGAGGAGAAAGCAGTGCTGCATCTTTCTGAGTGCACTTAGACATCCCATTCCTCCTTGTGCACAAATCTACACAACTCCCAGGAGTAACATGCTCAGCAGGGGCTACAACCAGGATGGCTGTATCAATTTTCCAGGGGTTATTCAGAGAGGAAAAGCAGTTTTGGAAGATACCTTTCAGTGTAAGAAACAAGCATACAACTGCCTGCTATTTCCATTATGGGATGGTTTTAATGTTTTCTTTGTGAATTAACATGGTTTTCTCAACCTCCGGATCTACCTACAAACAAAATAGTACACCAGACCCTTGCAGTGCCTTGATTTAGCTAACCATCCCAAATAAGCAATTCTGCAAGGGGTAGGGATGTCTCAAAAATGTACATCCCTGCAATGAGAGTGCTAGAAGTTTTCAACTGTAAGTACTATATACATAACATACCTTTGTTCTCCTAGTACACTGAGGCTGTTCAGTTGGTATTGGGTATCCAAGCCTTGTGTTTTTCCTGTCAATGGATCCATATGCTCCTAGGCTTTGAAAAGACTCTCCTAGCAGTACTGCAACAAGCCAGCTCTCTTTCCTCAGTGGGCTTTGTGGTTGTAAACCACGAGGCAGAGACTGGACTAGAAAGGCCCTCACAATCCAGACAAAGCCGGAATCAGGTTTCTATAAATGCACTTTTCAACAGATTGATCTGGATGATCATGAATAAGTGATAGGATAGATTTAAAGAGCCTTAGCTAATGGATATAAAATTGATGGGGAGGGGGAGTCCCTGACACCCTAGACCCACATGATAAGGAATGCAACCTTGGTATCTTTCTGATGTCAGGCTGAAATGAAGCCATACGGCCAGTCCTTGTGTTATATGCGATTAGCAAAATCTGGATCAGCTGCTGAAAGGGAGGGGCAGCCCAGGAGGCCACAGGTAAGAGAGACAGAAGTAAAAACAAATCAGTTGGCAGAAGCCAACATGGAGTAGCTGGGAAGAGGAACAATACTTGCAACAGTAGGAAGGATAACAGAAACAAGAGTCTACTTCTTGTAAGTCACAAGGATGACACACTGCAGAGCAAAAAGGGACTGGATTGCACCTGTCCAGTCTCACGGTTCCCATGCAGCAGCCCACTGAGTCTAGGCAGCCTCTGCAAGTCAGCACGGCTCCTGGAGTGAGCACAAACTGCAGCCTGCTGTTCCAAGCTGCAGCCTAGGCTGAGCCCATGACTCATCCTAGTTTTGCCAATTAGCATCCCCATTCCTCACTAATTAAGGAGCAAAGCCCTCAGTCTGCCACCAGCTTTGAGGAGCAGCAGTGTCAGGAAAAGGTTTGTGCATTTTAAATCATCTAAGAGTAGTTTGTCACTTCTGGTCACTAATATATGTGCACTGCTTCCCACTCTCCTTTTACCTCCCTCTCCCATCTGTTCTGTTCCTCTCTCCTCCCCCAGTTTGGCTGCTGCACAGCTTCTTTCTCACTCTCCAGCACATCTCCCAATTTCAAATATCTCTCAGGAAATGCCTGGTCCTTGGAGGTAATTCTTGATCTTCTCAAAAGAGCAACCACCCACTACAGCAACCACACCAACTCCTCACCATGGGAGTGGAGGGAATGAAACCCCAACTGTTCCTTCATTCTTCGTGGCTGCCCTTTCACATGGGCACAAAGTGCACAGAAAGGAGGCAGGTATGAGTCCTTCCAGACTTCATTGTATGGTCTCTCCAGGCTCAGTTTAAGATGAGGTGCTCCCTGCAATTCCACTGTGGGCAGTGGAATCACTCCCCTTCTCAGGTGAAGTAACAGTCCTACAGAATTTGCAACCGCCTGAGAACTTCTTGCCAGCCTCAAAAATGCATATGAAATTTAGTAAAGTTCATAAAAATAAACACCACTTCCATGCCTTCTCAAGGTCTTCCCCACCTAAAACTTGAATTAAACCTAGTTATTCCCTAGGCACATTACTCACATGAATATCTACAGATGTGTATTCCCTGTCATGTCACAGCAACAGTGGCTTTCCCACATCTCCTCTGTAGCCCTGAAAGAAAGGAGGCAACATGGCACATGCTCTAGCATGTGCCAGCTTGGCCAGAGCAAAAGTTTCACTGACCAGCCTGCAGCTCCAAATTGAGCAAGTAAAAGGTATTCCTGCTCTCTTCTCAACTTAGACATTGTCTTGGGTCTCCTCTCTCTCTTGACACTAAGTATATAGTGAGACAGCTTGGTTGCAGTTCCCTCCCTCTCTCAAATTCTGCCAATGGCTTCAAGGGTGAGGCTGGGCTGATGGATAGTCAGGAAATCTTTCAGGTCCAAAGAACGGAGCTCAGGTCCTCAGGAGGCCACAAGGATACAGCGGTCTGTCATGGAGACACCATCTTTAGCATTGTGCTTCTGAGCAGCCACAATGCAATGCCTCTTGTAAAAATCTCAGAGGGCAGCCCTGAAACAGTATTTTTTCTGCAACATTTATTATGCATAATTTGGGATTATGTCCAATACCTTTTTGCATCTTGCCACAACTTTGACTTCAACAATTCCTTGCCTTACAGAGTTCCACCATCTACTCATACATATTCATATATTACACAGAAACGTACGTTTTTAAACCATTCTCATCACCGTGAAGAAAAAAACCTGTTTTTCTTGCGGTCAGAGGTAGAGGAACAGAGGAGTTCAATCCACCTTCTCTGTCTCATCCATTATTTTCTGCTCTTTTGCCATGTCTCCCCCTATTTGTCATTTCAATAATAATCTCAGGTTCTTTAAACTCTTCACGTGAGGCATTTCCCTGGTGTTTGATTGTCCTTAGTGTCCTTCCCTCAAACACCACAATCAAGCGGAGTGCCTCTGAGCTGGGATGCACTGTCAGTCAATTTGAAATAAGAGTGAATGTGGGGGAAAATGGGAAAAACAGCCCATGTAAGAAAGAAGTTGGTAGACAGTAAAGACTGCCTATGTTTCACTATTTTCTAAAATCGCTGGATACAAAAGGCCTGTGCTAGTAGCAGCATCCAACTACTAAATGTAGTTTGTGAGTAATGATGGAGACGTGTAGAAGTTCTTAACGAACATTACTGGAAAGCACCCCTCTTATATCACATTGTGATGCTGACATTCTTTCCCATATATTAGTAAATGGAAAGGACATCAAACATTTTAAAAATCAACAGGTCCGAGAGTTCCCAGAGATCTGTCCAATAAAGTTTCTCACCAGCTGATATTAATGTTTTAAGTCTGGTAATGCTGAGGAAATTCCAAGGGATTGAAAGGGTCAGAGCCTAAACGAAAGAGGGAGCAGGATTATCCCAAGTAACCAGGGGTTGCTTAGTCTGAGAACTCCAGGGAAAATACAGTTTTGCTCTCAGATGTTTCATCTTAAGGATACTTTGGCTTTAATCATTGTCCAATGCCAGTCAATATGTAGAAATAAGTCTAGTCAAAAAGACTCCTTCTTCCTTAGCATCCAAGCGTAAGAGATAAATAGAACAGTGGTTGATTCCCTTGGCAATGCACATGCAGAATATAGCATTGTAAAAGTCATTTCTTGAGCAAACAGCGGTAAAGGGATCTCAAAACTGTTATTATGGATGGGGAAAATCGTGACTAATTGAGGGAGTTTCTAACAAATGTCTGCAGTGACAGGATCAGTACTATTTCATATTCTCATCAAGGACCTACAATCAAAAGTAGTACTGGCAGTACTAGCAGATGTCAATGTCTGGTAGATAAGCAAGTACCCACAAGGATGAGACCATCAGAGCAGTGTGGATTCCACAGCCCACTTGTTTGAACAAAACGGGATTAAAGTACAGCCAAACTGAAAGGTCATCGGCAGGAGAGAAGGAATGCAAGGAGCACTTCAAACAGAAGAATGTCTTCTGAAAAGTCACAGACCCCAAGAGGATTGTGAACTGCTGTGCAGAAACTCCCAGGACATTTGGTTGAAACGAGCTGATGCATGTCTGGGATGCATAAGCAGGAGTAAGAAAGTTTACTGCTTACTTATGCTTTGAGGTGTGAGAAAGAAGAAGCCTTCCAGAGGCAACATAAAAGCTCAGTCATTTTTGCTATTCAGAAAGATCTCTTGTAGTGCAAAAGTACTTGTGTAAATGTTAATGTCATTATGTAGATTTACCAAGGCTAGGGCTGCCCTATCTAGCCCTGACACAGATAGCAGGGGAGCGGCGTGTGGCCCAGCATGGGTTGCAAACCTCACCTCTGCCCCTGCATCTTCAAGTAATTACACCCTGCTGAGAGCACACAGCTGCCAGCAGCACTGAGACCCCTGTTCTGCTACCTCCTGGCTCACCTTTGCCAGAAACCCAGAGGCACCCCAGTGACAGAGGATAATTTTTTGCAGACAGAGAAGTTATTTGGGACAATTGACTCTCATGAAGCAGAAGAAAAGCAGGACCCGAAAATGAATGAATCTGCCAGACACTTTAGAAATGAAGCAGGATTTATTTTAAAACAAGGTTATATAACCACTTGAAGAAACTGCAAAAAGCGGGGGAACTTCCAGAAATTAGAAGCCTTTCCAGAAAGTGTGATTCAGCCAAATCTTCACCATTGGCTCAAGACGCAGGTAACAGGAATAAACAGGACTAATACACAAGTCTGGTGTGAACCGTAATTTCCACCTTCTCATCAAATATGCTGATCACTCTATCTATGAGCACCCTACCACTGGTTCAGTTGCTGCAATAATTATGGCATTCATAATGAGAGGACCTCAGAGTCCCCCAGACACTGTGCCAAGTGGTACATGGCAGACAGGCCCTCTGTAGGTGTTTTTCCTGGGACTTGGCTCTGCAGTACTGCTGAACTGTGGGCAATCTTAGATGGAAATGAGGAGGAAGAACTGCAGAATTTAGGGTAAGTGAAGGATAACCAGGAAACACAAGTTTCAGTCTTAATCACCACATTTAGATAGTTTGCAGACTCTCCTTAAAGCAAAATGGGAAATAAGAAATTGAGAAACAATCTATGATTATTATGTTGAATAAAAGTGTGGCAAGAAATGAAACCAGAGCAGAAAAAGGTGGCTTTGGAGGCCACTATGGGGCAGCTGCAGGCTGGCCCAGGGCAACCCAGCTTCCCTTCACATGAGGGCTCTCATCCAGAGCCTTCACCAACCCACCCTCTCACAGCTGATGGGATCTGACAGGGTCACAGCTCATGCAGCCTCACTCCAGATGAATGCCCTAAGGAGGGAGCTAGCAGGACTCCCTCTCTACCACCAGACACTTCTTCATGTCACCTTTGGCACAAGAGCTTTCTTGCCCACAGTTTCCGATCCAGAACACAGCAGTCAAACCTTTTTGTTCTACATCTGCTTCTTTATCACTTCAAGTGGTTTAGGGGAGATGCACTTGGGATGGATGATTCTGCATGTAGGAATACCCATGCTACACTAGCCCCATGGATATCTTCAAGGACAGTGGTACTTGTCTTTAGCAGAACTATGGAAACTAAACAGAAGGGGTTGCTCTCTTTTGTACTGACACAGAAAGCATTGCATATACAGGATGGATGTAATGGCATATCTCCGTCTCTTCCCAGTCTCTTTGGGTTCTCTTTTATAAGAGGTCACAATATTCTCAGTAGACTAAAAGGATGTTGACTGGGAAAGTTGGCAAAGCACATGTTCCTGAGAGGAGGAGAGAGCTTTGGTGGGAATTCTCCTTTAAAGAACAGCCTTACTGATAAAGAAGATGATGCTCTATGTACCTTTTCTTTCCAAGATGGCATTTTCCTAAGACAATGGTTGTTAACACATGGGCACTCAGCTCACTGTTATCTGTAAAGACAGCACATCACTCATGGTCAGCATCATCCAAGTTAGCTGAACCATTTCCTTCATCTCAGACAAGAGTCTCTGGATAGATTCTCCAGGATATCCGGCCATGCTTCTCTCTCACAGGAACTCCACCTTCTCTGAACCACAGGGAGCGTGTGGCAAACCAAGTCGTTTAGAAACCTAATCCAGCATGCCATGTACAAACCCTTCCCACCCAGCACAGTCTGGGCTCCCTGGGGACTGGTCTCTGAATGATGTAGCCAGACAGCTTTAACTGAGAGCCGAAAGCTGGTGAGAATTGCACATGCAACCAAAAACCAGACCAGTCCTGTACCTGCTGCACCCATGAATCAGGCTACACACTGCATGATATATTTGCTGTCAAGTCCCTTCTCCTTATCCATGTACCCTCCCTGCAAATATTTACACATTTGGCTTTACATATAAGTTTAAGCTGGGAATGAGGAAGCATTACTCACCTGAAGGACAGTGAATACAGTTGAGTGTTATGTGGCTGGCAAAGGGCCACACTCTGCAGACTCGATGATGGCTTTGTGGAGTAGCCAGGCAATTCCCACTTGCATGAAGTAGTCAGATGTTGGGGCAAAGCTGCCAGAGCAAAAGAAACCTGGCAGAGCTGCTTGCTCCCTACCTCAGTTTTGGGCCAAGAAAGCAGCTAAGATGCATGCATGGTGGCAACTCAGGTACTCCTCCATGGACTTGACTCTGAGGTGGTCAGAGTCCACCTCCTCGTCTCCGAGTGTCTTGAGGGAGATGGATCCTCTCCCTACCTTCATAGCAGATGTCTCAGGCCACAAAGAAGAGAAGGATTGTAGTCACAGAAGGACAGGGAGGATGTGGAATAGTAAGTAAAGACAATGATAGCTGTAGAGAGGACAGTTCTGACCACTACAGCCATGCAGGACACAAACACAGAATCCCCCTGCCCTATGTCAGAAAGGGGATTTATTTTAGACCACAGATTAAAAGCTTTGGATTTCACCAAAATAGCAATGAGGAAAACTGTCTTTCATGTTGCAAAAGCAATGAGGAAAATGCTTAAAATGTCAGCATTTCTAGGCCAGTGGCATATGAGAAGGAGAGTGGCATCTGTGACTCCACTGGATGCTGCTGGTCAGTTCAGGCTGACAATGGGACCGTGACAGCTGTTCACTCCAACCGGAGTACAGAAGGACAGGATGGGAGAAGTGTCTCCTTTAACCCTGATCATGACATTCCTGCTCCTCAGGGGAGAATTGGAGAGCGAGTCATATCCTCTGTGTCACCCCACATCCCGCACACACTCCAGACATGCAGGGAAACCATCATCTGTCACCATGCCACAGCCCTGGCCTCCAGAGCCCCTCCTCCCTGCCTGGGCACAGGACTTGCTGCAGCAGCCAAGAAGGGAGATGGCATAGCACACACACCATCTCGGCTCCTCCACTCATACCTGTCTGGAGCAAAGGTGTCATCCATCACAACTCTGAGACATGCTGCACAGCAGACCTCAGATGGCAAAGGCACACATCTTTGTGCTGTACCACTTGCTGAGGATGAAGGCTTTCTAATCTGGCCCGCCTGGGACACTGCAGGGGAAGAGCAGCAGCAGCATGTACCCTGCCAGCTCACTGTCCCTGGGGTCCGCAGGCAGAGGAGGGCAAGGCACATGGGAAGCCCTTCAGCAGTGTCAAGTTGGCACAACTGGCCAAAACTATTCCCTGCTTGGCAGAGCCTGGACGACAAATAGGTTGAACCTATTACTAGGCCACTTATCATAGATAAACTTCAAAGAACTCCTTCGGTCTCCAGTATGCAAAGGGGGAACCAGAGGAGTTCTCAAGACTCATGGCATCTCCACCTAACCCCAGATACTGATCACATCACTGATCGTGGTATCTAAATGCTGTAAGCACAGCATGGGAGCCTGCTAAGGCAAGACCAGAAGCATGCTGGGTTTTAAACTATTCATTGAAAGAGATGGCATGCATCCCCTGGGACAAACTCATTTGCTGCTGCAGAAGGAGGTGAAGCAACTCCCTTCACTCAGACTTTCCCTCCCACCAAGAACCCCCCATGGAGAAAGAGGAAGAGCGGCTGGGGTGTAGCAAATGCCAAACATTCCCGCTCTGGGGAAGCCACACTCCCTCCCTCCCACCCCCACTGCCTTTCCTACAGAGTAAAGCATGATGCTTTCCCATGTATGCTCACCAGGGCTCTCCAGCCTTGGCTACCTTGCTTCATAAGAGTTTAAGCCTGTGATTTACAAGGGATATAGGACTCCTAGGGAGACTCTGGCTTTAGGATTGCCCCTCAGTCCTTCCCAGGAAATCCCCGTTTCTCCAGATAGTGGCAGAATCATGCCTGGACAAGTGGAGCTGGACAAAGCAGGCTGTTCTCCGATGGGTGCTACCTGCAGAGACATGCACCTCTGGTCATCCCCTTTTCAGCCTCCCATTCCCATGAGATGCTTCAGGTTCCTCAGCCTCTACTCCTGTTGCAAGCGGCCAGGAGGTTCCTCGTGACATAGGGATGGGAATAAACGCTCTGGTGAAAGGGCCCTTTGGGAAACCCTGGCCTTCAGCTGATTAGATACAGACGGCCCAGACTTCCAGGAGCAGCAAGTTAATCAGTTAATGGCTTGAGGATGCTGGGCGATGTGCTGTGCATGCTGCGGGGCAGCCCCAGCCGCACAGCCCCAGGGCAGGCACTCCTTCCTCGCTGGGGCCGGATCTGGGAAAGCATCTGTTCTGATAAAGAGCTTCAGCAGGGAGGGGACAGGCCCGAGTCCATCAGCTGCTCCTCCCCACCGACTCCGGGCTGCTCCGGGGGGCACTGCAAGCTCCCTGCCGCACCCATGACTCGCAAGGCCAGACTCTGGGGTTGATGGCCTGGAAACCATCCAGGGCTTGGAGGAACAGATGTCTGTTATCCTAAACAGGAGGCTTTCAACCTCAGGTACAGATCTTAGGATGGCCCTGTCACCCCACAGTACCTGCCTTGCCCACTGCCAGTGCCACGGGCATCCACTGTCGCCCACGGGGCCAGCAAAGGCTACCCCGGCCTTGCACCCGCCTCCCCCTCACAATCAAAGGCATCACCATGCTGGGCTGGAAACCTCGGTATGCTTAGTCAAGGAAAACGGCAAGAGAGATTTCGGGGCGTCTGAGCTGTGCACGGCAACTGGCCCTGTGCATTCAGGCACTCGCTTCCCCCGTCGGCAGAGTGCCCCACACGTCTGTGTGCACGCCAGGGAGGGACCTGAGCCGGCAACGAACAGGTATGATGAGTCCGGCTCCGGAGCAGCCGTTCTGCCCGCCAGTGTGACGGTGACTGGGCAGGAGCACCGAGGGACAGAGGGCTCCCAACGCACGCCGCCCGGCTCCTTACCGGCCCGGGGCTTCGGCGGACAGCCGCGCTGTGACAAGCACATGCAGGCAGCAGCAGGCTCCGGACCCTGAAGTCGCTCCAGAGGATTAAGGAGCCGGCTCTGGGCAGCCATGACAATCATGCGACAAACCTTCTCCTCCAGTAAGCAGCCCTCGGCCGGCATTGCCGGGACCACGCATCGCTCGGGCTCCGGCGCCCGCAGCCCCTTCAGCCCCTCGCACGGGCTTGTCTGGTGCCGACGCGGGCTGGGGAGTGCTCGGGGACAAAACCCGCCGCATCGCAGCGCTCCAAAGAAAGTGCAACCGGGACCGCCTCGGCCAGGGGGCAGAGGGGACGCGGCGGGGCCCGCGGGGAGCGCAGCGTCCCACTGCCCCAGGGGCACTCCCGGTCCGGGGCGCGGCACCCCCGGGACCCGATCCCGATCCTGCCGGTCGGCCTCCGCCCGGCCTCCACAATCCCAGCCCCCAGCACAGGCAAGCCCCGCCGCCGTCCCCGTCCCGCCGCTGCCCACCTGGCGCAGAGAGGTGTCCATCTGTGGTACTGCCCGCGGAGCGCTGCCGCCGGCTCTCAGCGCCACATCGCCGCGGCCGGGCAGACACGGCTCGCCAAC
>VYZS01046329.1:2140-16929 GCA_013400695.1 Neodrepanis coruscans
GTTACAGTGCAATTACTTTTCCCTCCTGGGTGCTGTTTGCAGCAAAGGTTGGTGGAAGCAGCATCTGGACTCCAAGGTGTGAAAGTGCTGTTTGGAAACAGGACTCATGTGAAGCAGGAATCAGAGGGAAGTTTGTTTGGCTTAGCTCTATAATTAGGCAGCTTTCTGGGCTTTCCTGGGTGTATCTGTACTTGCAGTTTAGTTTGGATCAGCAGAGCACTTCTGAAGCAAATCTCCCTGTTGTCCTCCTTTGCTGTGGTTTGATTTGTATCCTGGAGTGTTCCTAGTGCATAAACTGGAATCCTGGATTCGTTGGATGAGTGAAACTAAACCAGGAGATGTGATCCAGCCCTTAATGGGTGGCCTGGGCACCATGTAAGAGCTAGTTCACTGAACAACCTCCCCAAAACCTGTTCTGAGGACACTGGTGTGGAGCTGTTTCCCCTCAGTAAATAGCCTGGACCAGATACCTAAACGACAAAGGCATACAAAAAATTTACTGTGGCTCCTCCTTATTCATACCTGAGGTGAAAGGATGCAACTCTCTCCTCATTTGCAATTCCTTGAAATCTGACTTGCTTCAGCTGTTTGCAGCAGCCCAGCAAACCTTTCACAGCAGATGACTACATGTCTCATAATTACCAAATGCTTCTTGCAGTGCAGGGTTTATTCCTTTTTCTTCACCTGGATTTTAATGTGCAGCTTCCTACAGAAAACCTTAGGAATAAATGTGGGAGAGATACTTCTCTTTGCTGCACCATTCATTTACTCAGGCTTGTAATCCGAGGGAGGAGGTGATACTTGCAGACATTTACACATGAGCAGCCCTATATTCCTTATTCTTTATTCACATTGAGTAGCAGCTGAGCACATCCCTTCTCATGGAGGAAAGAGGTCACACCTTTGAAAAAGAGCCAGTCTTGAAAGTGTGTTTGTGAACAAGAAGTCAGCTCATCGAGTAAAATCCTGGATCCTTCTTGCCCCCAAATCAGGGATGATCTAACCTAAATATGCACAGGGTAAACAACTTCAGTGTTTGATTGAACCACACATCATGTGGTTACTGCTGTGGTTAAGTGCAAACACAACATTGGCCTCCAGCTGAATCAGCTTGTCCACTTGAGTGAGTGGCCAAAGAAGGGACTGGGGAGAAGGGCTGCAACATTGAGAAACACAGGTTGATTCTGCAATATTCCTGTAATCAAACTGACTGATGATAGCCCAGAGAGCTTAATTCAGAATAAAAATTTGTGTTTAGAGCCCCTAGGTGAGGTGTTAGTGCAGGAGATGGATAGAAGGGTCTGAAGCCATTAAGCAGATGATATGGAATGTGTGAAATTTTGCTGAGGGAGGGGAATCACACACCAGCAGTGTGAGTCCTACAGAGAAACTGAGGCCTTACCTCAGTGTGTAGGTAACTTCCTCTGCAAATCTTTCCCCCAGTGTTTAACCCAGCATGGGTGTAATTCTGTGACAACTGCTTAGAGGAGAACAGGTGACAATTCAGTTCCCTCGGGGGAAGAGTTCCTGTGACCCCCTGGGGTGTGTAGGCACAGAAGGCAAAGGTGTGTCTGGGTTTTTTGGTTGTTTGGTGGGGTTTTTTCAGCACTTTGTAAACATTGTGTTTCTGTGCAGCAGAGTTCTCTGCTAACAGAGTGAACTACAGAGAGGGTTAGTCTTAATCTGATGATTTTATACAATTAAAGGATTTGTCCTCCTTCTCCTGGCTGTAATCTTAGTACCCTCGAATCATCTACCAGCTCTGCAGGGAGCAGCTGAGCCTCAGTTAGACAGAACTACAAAGGTTTAGGTTTTCCAGTGCAGCTTGAACATGGGCAATTTAGTTTGAACAACAAAGGAAGAAAACAATGGGATGTTCTGCAAGTTTGAGGATCTTCTCAGTTTTATCTGTTTTAAAAGCTACTGTCACACTTTTTTAGTGTGCTCTCTTTGTGTGGATTCTCAGTGCAGGTAGAAGCTTTCCAAGATTCTTCATGTAAATGAATTTGCCAGTCTTTTTGAGCATTTTCAAGAAAAAGCACATTAAAATGGGAACAGTCTCCATACTAAAGAAAGTCTGCAGTGCTGTCCTGCTGGCTGCTTTGCTGACCACCTTTGTACTCAGCTAGATTTAGCAGGGGCATTCTGAAATGGAGAAAGTTTCTTGCACTTTCTTCACAGATACTTGGTGTTAGAGATAGCACTGGTACTATCAGAGAAGGCAGCAACGTAAAATTCGCTGCTGTCACTGTTTGTATTCCCTGTAATCTCCGTCTGACAAATATTGGTAGTAGTGTGATGGAATTCTTTGTTCATTGAAGACTTCCAAAACTTGGAATTGGTGTATTTTTTACTATTGCTTGGCATTAGCCTTTGGTCCCATCTTTTTTTTTCCCTGCCATGTTAAGAATTCCCAAGTATTTAATAAACACATCTGCAGTTTCTGCTTTTTTTCTCAACCAAAGTTTTTGACTGAGGATAAAACTAACCCAGATCATGTGGTCTGGAATGGTGGCACTTACCTGAGCTGAGACCTGCTCTCCTGTGCAGGCTGACACCAACATGGGCTGGTTGCTCTGGATCAGGCAGAACTGCTGCTCTTTGTCAGATTCTCCCAGCATGGTCACTTGGAAAGGGCACAGACCTTGGATGAGCTTTCCTGCACAAGGGATGTTTGTCCTCAGGGGACCTTGCAGGAAAACAGGGATGCTGGGGGGCCAGGGTGGGTGGTGGTCAGGGAAACATGTAATTCACACACAGGCCTGGTTTTTAAGTCTTAAAAAAACCTGGTGGTGAACAACTGTCAGATTTGCTTAATGCTTCAACTCTCATCTTTTGGGGAGTACAGAGTAGAACCAGTTGGGTTTTGTTTTTGTTCTGGAAGCAGTTTTGCTTTGAAGACAGCAGACAGGTGTTTCAGCACTTCTTTGAAGCCATGTTAGTGTTGGCTTTTGTAGCAGAAATTACTTCCTTCTTACCATGTTGGATTCCAGGCACAGGGTCTACAACGAGTCTCCAATGGCTGTACTGGGAACTTGCAAACAGTCTTTGTTGGAATAGATTTTTGCTGGTATTTTCTAAATATGCTGTAAAAAAAAAAAAAAAAAGGGTTTTCCTGCAGTGTTTTCTTTGAATGGTTTCCTTTTGTCCTCCACTGTTACATATAGATAGAAAATTGAATGGGATTTCTTCCAAGATTTTTTCCATGATATCGACATAAAATTCTGGTTTCTAATGGAAACATATTACAATGATTTCATTAACAGAGCATGAAGCAGAGTTAAATAATGCCAAGACTCTAATATGAAGTAGAGGAAACAAAGAAAATCCAGATGTCAGTTGACAATCTGATCCTTATTTGTCCTTTTGTACTCCTACTCTAAATTGTATAAAAAGGGCAGAGCAGTGTTAGTTCCCAGACAGCCCATCAGGTGTAACCCTTCTGTAGGTTCTGGAACTATGTAACTAGAATATATTGCTTTTGATACTCTTATATCACAAGCAGTCCTCAGTCCTGCATGGAACTTTGCATATCCCATACAATTAATCTAAAGTGCATTTTTAATCTAAATCTGGATTTCACGGTGCAGATTTTATGTGTTTAATCATAAAAATATATGCAGACTTATGAACAACTGTGTGTGAATGAGTACAATAGAACTAGGCTCTCAATTTCTGGCTTAAATATATAGTTGGACAAATAACAAGAATACTGATAACAGCATTAACAATCTTAATGAAGGAAGAGTTTTGCACAGAACTAAATGCAAATACCTTGGCTGGACAAATTTGTAATTGTTTAAAAACTGTGGCAAATTCTGTCTGTACTGATTGCTTTTCACAGCTTTATTTGTAGCAGTAAAAACTGTTTTTTGAAAGGGAGCACTGAAATTATGTTCATTCTTGCACTGAAACATTCTACTTTTGACAAACTGTTGAAAGTGAGCTATGAATACCTGATAAATAGGGTTAATAATTTTTAACAATGCCTCAGCTGTAACAGCAGCACTATCAGGCTGTTGCTGCACCAGTGTAAAGGATTTGAAGGAGGGAAGAGTAGTACAAAAAAGTCGGATAGTAATTCTTATTTTTATGCTTGAAATGCTGATTTAATCACTAGTTTTCTCCATTAAACTACTTTATATCGACATCTTTCATTTTTGTATCCTTTGAAGGTGGTAAATATGATGGCCATTTTATCCATTTTTGTTATAAATGAAACAGACTTCAGAGCGTTTGGCTGTGCATCAGTTGTTGGAATGCTGCCATACACTAATGCAGACTCCCCACTGTGAGCCCAGTGAAGAATTATACTTTGATTCACCAGATTGTATTAAATAGTCCAGCTGTTGGGATTTGAAAGATAGTTACCTCCAAAGTGAAATAAAAATGAACTTGGCATTTATGGCTTTGACCATTTTTATAGTGTTGGGCAATCAGCTTTTCAAGAGTACACTTTTTAAAATAACCCTCTTCTGGTTACACTGCTTTAAAAAGTTTAATTTGCTGCAACATTCAAAATACCCCACCTTGTATTTTTCTGGAATGATTGGCAACTTCTGCATAAAATAAGCATTATTTTCTTTATAAAATCACTAGCTTCTGATGATAATCAAATGAGTCTGAAACTGTATCTATTAGTGCCAATTTCTGCATTAATTAACTGACACCAAAGTTCTAATGTTAGAGACAATTCTTGTAATTAAAGCTTGAACATGGATTCATTTGCTGTATCCAGCTCTGCAATAGCAAGCTGAGTAAATTCTTTCTGAAATGGAAAGTGCAGCAACTGTTGTTTTTGTGATTATTTGTTTATAACCTGTTCATTTACTCTCTCCACATAGGTGGGAGCCAGTCCATTCCCCATCCCATGCTCTAATTATTGAGTGGGGTGACCTCTTTTTTCTTTGTCATTTTCTCTAAGACAAAGACTGTCACAATAAGGGGCAGTTTGTAGCAGATTGATCCCGTAGCTGAATTTCTGTCTCTGGCCCTCAGTTGATTCTACTTTTTCCTTTCAAGGGTGTTACCTTACCAGTATGGACACCTATTCCTTATAAGCAAGAAAAAGCATGGGAGATAAAGGCTCTGGACTGGCCAGAGCAGCAGCTCCACAGTTGTTTCCCAGGGGAGCAGAGCTGCACACCCAGCAGTGTGTGCAGGACCTTCCACACCGAGGATTTTTGCACCTGCCCAGTGTGGTGTTTGTGGCTGTGTTGGGTGTGGGCACCTGCAGTGTCTGTTCCTGTGTGTAAGGCCTTGCCTAAAGATGGGCCAAGTACACCCGTGGGACTGCCTTTCCTAAGCCTGCCTGGCTCCACAGCCTCAGGCACATGGGCTGGCAGGCCCTGGAGGGCACAGTGAAGGAGCTACAACCTGCCTGCCCACAGGCAGGATTAAGATGGTGTTAGGGAACACCCCAATCTGCCCCTTGTCCAGGTGGAGCATTCCCAGTGTTTGCCATGTTCTCTGCTGCTGCATTCCAGCTAATCTAAGGATTTGCCTGCATGTTTTCAGCACTAACACAAAGCCTTTGAATATAGACAAGTGCTTTTAGTGTTTGTAGCATGATGCCAACCTCGACAAGTAACCCAGGTGTCTCTGACCTTTCCTTTCTCCCACTCACAAGGCTTTTATCCACACGAGTCCCTGCCCTGCAGGCAATCATGGTGTGACCCCATTTCTGCAGCACAGAGTGTAGATCTAACATCCTGCATAGTTCAGCAAACCCTGTACGTGAATTTCCAGAAATCACTTGCAGTTGCTCCCAGTGACACCACTGGCAGCACAGGGAGCACCTGGTGACACTGAGCCTCTCCCTCCAGTCTTAGAGTGGAGCAGCAGTGACAGGCAGCTCTGGAATGGAGCTGTGGAGAAGCCATGTGCTCCTTCCAGGCTGCAGAACATAGAGCAGGAGCTGGTGGCATTTTCTCTGAGTGCAGCTGCTCAGTTGAATATGGGGAAATCTAAATCCAGCTCTGAGATGAGCAGAGAGAAAACAAATTCTTAAGGCTGTCCTTGAACTGATACTTTCATAGTCCAAGGATTTTTTCAGTGCATTTTGAGTTCATTTTTCATCTTCCATGCCCAGCTTAACAAATGATTCAGGAGGGGTAACATGACTTGCATTTTGTGCACTATGTGTACAGAACAGCTGTTCAGTCTGTAAATCTATTTACTAGCTCAGCAGACCTGTCCTGCTCATACATGCTACTAATAGAAATGCTTTTTTATGTATTTATACTCTTCTGAATATGTGAACTGTCAGCAATTAATATATTTATTCTTTTTCCTTTAGATCAACTAGTCATACAGAATTGACAACAAAAGCTCCCAGCAGTGAAAAGGACACCGAATCCGTTGTAGTTTTAGATCCTGTGTCCACCAGTGGGGATCAGATGTCTGGGAACACCCTGAACCAGAACAAAATGAAAGAAGAAAAGAGCAAGCCACTGCATAAAGAAAATAATGTTGAGAAAATAAAAGAAACAGATAGTTCTAACTGTTAATTGTTATTCTGAAAGGCTGTAAGTTTTGGGAATCATTATCTGGACATGTGAATTGCTTAGGTGTGTTACTGGGGGCTGTGGTCTGTACTCCAGACAGTTTTCAATAATACAGATTGAAATGGTCTTTTGTATGCAGTTTTGTTACATGCACTGAAGTGTTAAATAACTGTGTGTCACTCAAAATCCCTTTCCCATTTTAATTTTGCAGGTATGGTTATTAATTTCTTAGGTAGCATCAGTTACCTTTACTTTAAAAATCTGTAAAGGCTTTTTTAATTCTTTTATTGAAAAGATGCCTTTTTAAAGGTCTTCTTTGGTTTAGACCCTGTGAAGGTGCTTACACACTCATCAGATTCAACATGGAGGGGTGTGTTACTGATTATTAAAAAAAAACATATTTGGGCACATTGCTTTAAAAAGTTTGATGTTTACCTAAACCAAGATCTTGCTGGCCCCCTCACTGCTGTCCCCACACACACACATTCTTTTGAGGAAGTGAAAAGCACAAGCACAACCCTTCTGTTTCAGGTTGCCCAGGGGACAACTTGCCCCAAGACCAAAAAGCAGAGGCAGTGCAGCATCTCATTGTGGCACCAAGACTTCTGGCAATGACAGCCAGTTACAGGTTTGTGGGCTGAGACTGGTGCTCTCATTTGGCTGAAAAGCTTTTCAAAGGAGGACTGACTCCTGGTTTTTTGTTTCAATGGCAGGTTTGAAACTGCTGCAACTGGAGTCTGAATTTACTGCAAAAAATAGTTTTCCCATGGCTATGATGGGCTTGGTCATTCTAGGACTGCAAGTTATTTGGAATCAACATTTTGAGAGCTCATAGTGCTAACAAAGAAGCCCTTGCTCTGAACCTGGCACACACTGGTGACATTAATTTTTTTATTAGGTGACACTTTAGATGTTTGATAACACAAATCCCAGTTTCCCTCAGCCCTTATTTCCTATGAAGACACTGAGATAGGAACATAATTGATTTGCTTCACTGCCAGTCACATTCCATTGTAGTCTCTTTTTAAATTCAACACAATATCTCATTCTTCCATAATGAATGAACAAATGTTATCAGGGATTTACCTAAAGATTGGTGTAACTGAAATTGGGTGGTGACATACTTGAATGCACTTGGATTCTTTTTTTTATTTAATTATTTGAAACAGTGATAGTATTGAAGGATGAATGTTCTGAGTTTGTTGGTTTGGCTCTGCATGCAGCTGTCTGGTGCTTTTCCTACAAATAAAATGATAGTAATGAGTGTGGTGGTTTCACATCTATTTTGGTGGTTTTTGCATGTTTGCTAAGAAAATCTTGGACTTGATCTAATTACTCAACTACATACAATTCATAAACTTGGGGAAATTTGTCTCTCATTGATATTTTCGTTTCTTGGACTTGGTTCTGGTTTTTACTTTTTCACTCAGTTTTATCTGTTACAGTGAATTTAAAATGCAAGACTTCATATATGTATTTTCCCTTAAATTATTTCTGCTGTATTATATGTTCACATTTTCAAATTATACAAAACCCTGAAGTTTTTTCAAGAACTTATTTCTTTTACTTAAAACTGTTCTGTTACCTGGGACATAAATTATTTCTTTAACTTTTCATTGTTGCTTATTAAAAAGACTCCTGACAAGTTGCCCAGACCTTGTGGACTTGACTTGTTACTCCCTGCTTCCGACTGGAGCAGGATTCCCAGTGATGCCAATCACAGCTTTGTGTCCTACATTTGGGGGCTGCACTGATGCACTTGTGTTGATGGTTAGAACTGGAGCAAAACCTCCCTTGCAGGCTGGATCTAAGAGCAGCATTGAGGAGGTCTGGGGGGATGGAGCAGCATAACAGTCAAGGCCTTTGTTTTTTGTAAAATGTGGTGTGTGTGGTTTTTTTTTTTTTTTACTGTTTGTCAACAGCTTGCTCTTTGTATGGAGAGAGATTTCGACTTCCCCAAAACAAACATTTAGTTTTGGACTTAACACAGCAGCGTTTGTTTTGTCAGTTTGTAAACACAGCACAGAATTTTGTGGCATTTTCAAACTATAGTCACTGCTCAGTTAACTTGGTTTCAGCTGAAGGCAATGGTCCCTGGGAAGTGAGAAGCCAGTATTTGAATGCTTTTAGAAATGTTTGACTAAGGTGCTTGAAAATAAATGGATTAAAGACAAGTTACGAGTTTCATATTAGAATGAAAATAAATGGACTAAAAAATAGTTAATATATGAGTTTCTTACTAGACTATTTTTGTCTTAAAAATTTATCCCAAAGCTAATGTTGACAGCCTAGGTCAGTGTGCTGTTCTCTGGGAGCTGTGAACCTGCAGGGCTGGCTGAGAGGGCTGTGGAGGCCACTAATCCTCCTTTGAGAGAGGAAGTACATCAGAAAGTTGGTCTTCTGGCTGTGATTCTTCAGGGAAAGTAATAAATTCAAGTTTTGCCTCACCTGAAATAGAAGAGAGCAAAGAAACTCATGTTTACCAGTTTCTTGTAACATCAGGTGCACACAGATGTTTTTGAAATGCCACATGATGCTTTACAAGAGTCTAAACACCTTTAAAAATCTGGTCCTTAGAAATAAGGAAGCACCAGTTCTGCACTTGGATTAGAGGATCAGGGCATGGTGCACAGCAGCCTTTCTTCACTGACACCTCACCTCACTGCCTTATATTTGAACATCCATCTTCCTCTGCATTGGTGCTTTTGCCAAAATTCTCATCAGCTGACTCTGCCTCTACCCCAGCCTTCAACATCCGTGTGTAAGCCCATGTCCCAGTGCTGATCCACAAACAGTTCTCACTGCTGTTCTTCCCAGTTCTGTGCCTCCTGCTTCCCTGACCTCACCCCCCAATCCTTGTTTTGCCAGTGGACCGTGCCCACCCCGCCCCGGGTACGCTCAGCTCTGTGTTCTGTGTAGCCAAGGGAAGGCTGGGCTGTGACCCAGCAGGTCACACACAGGTCCAGGTGAAGGTGGGGCTGCGTGGGCTGAGCTCTGCACACGCCAAGGGAGAGCCACAGTGCTCCTGGACCGGTGCAGGCCCCTCACCCCTCCTGGGGGCACTCCGGAGGGGTCAGTGTCCCCTCCCAGTGTATTCCCCCGCTCGCAGCCCAGCCAAATGAAGGGTTTGGTATGCAGCTCAGACGTGCTGTCTCACTATTGCCCTGCTGTTGATTTAGTCACTGGATTTTGTTTCTGCCAAATGATTAACGGTGTTGGGGATTTCATGAGATACAGGTCTAAATATTTGTCAAACTCCAGCTCCTTTGTTTAGGCTATACCACTTGAGTAGGGAATATATTAATATTGCTGAGGCAATTAAAATTCATAGTTCTATAATTACCTGTCTTGTTTTTGAAAAGTGCATTCTGTGACACTACTTTTTATGCAAAACAAAAAAAAATTTGTGTTTCTATTTTTTTACAATTATTATTTACGAACAAGGGAGAGATTTCAAAAAGCTCAAAATATTTTCAATAAAAAAAATTTCAACAAAAAACTTTGTTCTATAATGTGCATGTCAAGTGCTGCCACCCTTTGTATAGAACATTGAAAATTATTAGAAGCAAGAGAGTAAAATGACTTAATTCTCCTTCGTGTTTCTTTTTCTTAGGCATAATACAATTCTTGCAAACCCTTCCTTTCTTCCTCTCCTTGTCTCTGCCTCCCCTTCAGACTGCATGTCTTTATTCTGGCTTGATTGATACCTGTGCAAGTGAGAAGTGGCTCTAATGAACTGTTAAGCGTTTAACAGTGCCCTGGTATAGTGTAAAAAGAAGATGCAGATCCTGAAACGGAGGCAGATGCATACAAGTGGCTAAGGCTGAATGTGCTTCGTCAACTTTGGGTTTTCTTGGGTTTTATTTAGGGCTTCCCCATGCAATTGTAGCCTTCCAAACACATTTTGCTGGAAATGTAACCTACAAAAGGAGGGTTGTGAAATGAAGTTTTGTTAGCAATATATGTTTAGGGGCTCCAGGGAGGTGGGGCATTTGGCCTAAAATTCCATTTTGGCAGCTTTTCGACATGTTATATGCATGGTTTTTGTTTTGTTCCTTTTGCACCGTGGGCTTCAAGACTCCAATTAAATCTGGAAAAAAGCTTAATGTAGGCTACTCCTCAAGAAGGGGTCTATTTTAACATTCAGTAAACAGATAATCCATTAGGACAACAATATACATTGTGGCAAGTGCTATCCTAGGTTTTTTTTGTCAGCCCTTATTTATAGTCTTTTGATTTCGCTTCCCTCCTGTGGTGCAGTTTCAATCATTCTCCCTCCAATCTTTGTTCCCGTATTCATTGCAAGCTGAAAACAAAGTAAGAAAGAAGCTCATACGTAGTGCTCTATTCTTGGCCAGTTCTTCCTCTATAGCAAGAAGGCGGTTGTATTTGGTCACCCTTTCTCCACGGGACAGACCTCCCAGCTTGATAAACCTGGCACCCAGTCCAACAGCCTTAAATGAGAAAAAGCGTATTTTAAAACTCCCCAGTTTGGGAAGTGAAGTCATTCTTAATTATTAAACACCGTCTCCTACTTCTAATGTAACACCCCTATCTTTCTATAGAGAAAAACACTGCGATAAGTGGAAATAAAATCTCTTTAGTGAAAGAATTGCCAGATGCAAACAGTAATTTTCACTGGCATATGAAATGAAATTTTATTTGCAAATGTAGCTTTAATACACGAAGACTAAACATAGTAGTGAATTTTTGCTTAAAATATTACTACTATGCAGGAATGTTTTAAGTAACTCACAATTTTTTAATAAACCAATGCAACCGAATAGATCATACACACCTCTGAATATAGTCCCTGCTTTGGCAAATTTCCTGTGTGTTCTCTTTAAACTCAAAGAATAACTCTCTGTGGGGAAAAAAACCAACTCTCTAGAAAAAGCCCATTTTGTAAAACGTTGTTTCTTTCTGAAGCACAAAAAGGCTTTCTCCTCAAAAAAATTGTACATGTTAAAAGCAGTATTTTGGCAATTCTGCAATAGAACAGCTTTCAATACTTACCAGATCCACGAGGCTGTCATCAGAAGATTCTCCATCTGGACTTCCTAATATGGTAATATGTCTTTGACCTATATATAACGGGAGTGAAAAGCTTCATTAGTGTGTATCTTATATATCTGACACAAAATTGTGTGGAATTCTCATTCAGTTTTTTACCCTTGGGCTGTCTAAGCTTAAATAGAAACAGGAGTAAACCAGTGAAACCCACCTGATAAAAATGGAAACGAGTTTGCTACATTAACATTATGCTTTTTTTCAGCGTGGAGAAGGGAATATCTAACATTCTGTCCTCGTTTCTGCCTCTCACTGATCTGTCTGATCAGCCTAGAAGGCTGTTCTATTTATTTTAAATGTACTCCTTACTATAGTAATGATTTTTCTTCACTATAAAATAGAGTTTACAATCCCGATTGAGTGAAATCTTTTAGTTGTTATTTACTCATTTTGATACAGTGATTCTGGGTGTTTTTAAGGAATAAGGAAAGAACTTAGATGCATTAAATTTGTTCATTTATTCATTGGGTATAAAATTGAATAAAGAAAAAGTGATACAAAGAAAAATCTTTCATAAGAAACTGCACGAGTTCTTAGCACTGTTCCCACAAAGGCTCAGTAATTCATAGTCAATAATCTACATAAACTGCAATTTTAAACATTTTGGATTTGTCTGGATTTTTTAATTAAAAATGTTAGTAATAGTCAAAATTCAGATTAATTGACCACATCTTTTTTATTTAATTCTGATCTCTCCCTGTGTAACATTTGGCTGCAGTGTCAAAGGGCACCCATATTCAACACACCCACAATGTATTAACTGACTGCACTTGAAGCCTTGAATGTTGTTTTCAATCCCTGGACAGAGGTTTGTGAACCAAAACATGAATTTCAGTTTCCTCTGACATGTGCCTTCTAAATTAGAAGTAGCAATAATTAAATAAAAAACTACAATATTTACAGGTGTAGCTGGTAGGGTTTGGCAGTCAGCCTTTCCCCTGCTCTACTCACCATCCAGAATTCCAGTAAGTTCTATGAGGTCTGACACCTTGGTCTGGTTAATATATTTTAGGACAACACCACTGCACATGGGTGTGTTTATGTTCTGGTCAGTTTTAAGTGTGGAAATATGTGTGGCAGCATCTTCAGCAATCAGGTAACATTTGGAACCAAGGGCACGACATATGTTACTCCACTGTTGTCTGTCCTGCATAAAACAAAACAAACTGGAGTTTAAAAACTAAACTGAATGAAAACCCTAATTGAGGAGATAAAAAAAAATAATTTGGGTTTAATCCTAAAGATGCCCTTCATATGAGAATATTATATTTTATACTGTATTTTATATCTGTCTACCTAAGAAAAAACACACCACTGGGATTTTCCTTGGATTTTAAGATTTTGCTATAAAACATAAATTTTAATCTGGAATTAATCGAAGCTAGTTGCACAAAGTTCAGCATAAAATATTTCAAATTAAATTAACTGTAGATGTTTGCTATTTTGATTTCCTTCCTGAAATTTGTTTCATTTTAATTGACTATAAAATAATTTTATATTTTTTATTCAGAGGACTGATTCTTTTGTTAATACTTTAAGTGTCATTTTTGGTTAAATACAAAATAGTGCAACAGGAGACAGTCACAGAGTTAATGACATGTATCAGGACAGAATGATCAGAGCTGTAATTTTGACCCACAAGGAACAGCAAAATACAAGGCTCTCTTTCCAACAAAGCTCCATTTTTTAGGTGCTTCTTGATTTTAATGCACTGACCACATAGTACTGGCATTTAAAGATAAATAAAGGACAAGGATATGTAAGGAATTTGAAAGAAGAAATTTATTAATTAATTTGCTTGGTTTGTTTCACAGAATGCTAAGTTCTCACATTAAAAATATTCCTTTTCTACTTCATAATTCTGCCCGTAATAATTCTTGATCTGTAGATCAGACAGACTATTGTACCTATCATGTTGCAATCTGTACCAGGGTCAATTCCTCTACAGATCTGAAGCCTGTATGTAAGTGAAAATGAAGTCTTCGATACCTGAACAAATGTTTAAATTTAAGCACTAAAGTGGTCTGATGTCTGGCAGAGAATTATTGAACTGATACCAGAGCTAATCCTCAAGGACCTAATTGTCTGTGGCAAAGACATGGGCAAACTTTGTACATTTGCAAGGAGGAGGAGAATCAGAGGCATTTCCCTTAATGGGTCTCTGTGTCCTACTGTACTTCACTATCTGCTGTAATTCTCCTCTTTCTCCATAGGAATTCTCAAAGAAGTTTGAAGTCCTGGCAGGAATGAGGAATAATCTGGTGTTATGGAACATGGTAATTCAGGGAATCAGGCTGAAATAACACAGGGATGCAGGGCCAGCTAGAGTGAGGTAATAGTAAACACAGATACTTAAAAAATGAACTTTTACATTTCCAGTTAAGGACAAAATCAGATGGATTTTTGCAGTTCATTGGGTTTAGAACTATTGATTCAGGTACTGGGCAGATTCACGAAGCCAACATCACTTTGCTTCCCCTTTCAATCAGTCTTCATGTTTTGTTCATGAAAATGAACTCCATATATTTATTTTAAATGTGCAATTTGACACCAAGAGCAAATTTTTATTAAGTTGTGCAACTGCAGAATCTAGATCTATAATTGTAGGTTCTGAAGCAATTAAGTTTTTATCTTTTTTGCATTACATGGAAGTTTAATCTTCTGTATAAATATGAATATTTAAGGTTATGCAATCTGTTTTTTTCATCCATCTATGACATATTTAATAGTATAGTTTTCTAATTTATTGTTGTAGTTGATTTGCCACACTAATTAACTCCTCTAACTTTTATCACAGTGGTAAATATATGGTGTCTTACCCCTGCTTTAAAAATTCTGCCCAGCAATGCTGCCAGTGACAGGAGTGTTCTGGCTTTGGTCATAAATATCCATCAGAAAAAAGTGCAGCAATAATATTATTTTTTTTTTGTGATTCTAAGGAATATACAACTATGTCAAAATTTTTGCTTCTCCAACATAAGAAAATATTGTACTACACTAGAATTTTTGTCCTACACTTCAATTTTATGATTTTATTTTATAATTTGAGTTGTTTACATAAGAGGAAAAATGTAATACAAATAATAGTGGTTTAGCAAGTAGCATCAGATTAAAAAGCAACTTCTTGTAATTCTTTAAAGTATTTGTACTGACTGTATTCTGTTCATGCTATGATGAACACTCTTATCCAGTCTGATTTACTAGATAGGAATT
>VYZS01046332.1:0-18019 GCA_013400695.1 Neodrepanis coruscans
TGGGGATTGGCCTCTTCTGCCAAATAACAAGTGGTAGGACCACAGCAAATGGCCTCAAGTTGCACCAGGAAAGGTTTAGATTGGATATTTGGAAAACTTGCTTCAGCACAAGGATTGTCAAGCATTGGAACATGTCCAGGGCAGTGGTGGAGTCCTGAAGGTATTAAAAGACACGTAGATGTGGCACTTGGGGACATGGTTTAGTGGTGGCCTTGGCAGTGCTGGGTTAAGGGTTGGACTTGATAATCTTAAGAGATCTTTACATGATTCTGTGGTTCAGTGATTGTGTGATGTGATGAGCTGCTGCAGCCTCATCTGTTTCCTCCTGTGTTTGGCTCCCTTTGGGGACATAAGTTAAAGAGGAGTTGTGTTAGGTGGAAGAAAGGGTTGTGTGGTTTCAGATTATCTTTGGTTTTTTTCTTTAAGCTTCAGAGGACTTTGCTTTTAAAATATTTTTTCCACATGCAACAGATCATAGTTGTTTCTCTTCTGGCCTTTCATCAGTGGTGGTGTATTCTCATGAATTGCTGTATTGACTGTTTACCAGAAAATAGAGGGCACTGAGTTATCTCCTGGCAGTGCTCCACATGAATGTGAAGGTAAAAAGATTTGGAAATCCTGGACTCTGAAATATTTCAGATAAGTTGCTTTAAAATTTCTTGAAACAAATCTCAACATGGAGACTTGAGGTGTAGTCCCAGTAGTTAAACATCCTCATCTGTCACAGAAAATTGGTGGCTTCTCACTCCCTAAAACAAATAGTATGTTTGGAGTGTGATTAATATTTATTTCTAGATTCTGCCCATGTCAAACTGTGTTCTTAACATGCACCTGCTTTTTATTTAAACAAGGTTACAGCCCTGTGGCTTAAAAAAGGGATCCTCAGGTCACCTCTGGAAGTTTATCAAGTCTGACCTCTTACCGTCATCGTCACGGGTGACACTGCTCTGCCTTTCCTCCCTCCCCACTCTCTTTTTGACTTCATGACCTCCCTGTAGAGACAGATTTGCCAGACAGACTGTTAATTGTTGTGGTTGCTTTTGCTGGGGTCTGTAATGAGACATCTCCTGATGGAAAGGTGGTTGCTCATGTTGAAAACCTGATGGATGAACGTGTCACCAACCACCCGGGACATGACAAATGTGCCTCCAGTCGTTTCATTCATCACTGCAAATGGGCTTCTCTTCATCTGCTTGGTGTGGATGTACATGCAGAACAGATTTAAGCATTCCTGTGTCAAACAACAGTGTAGACTGAGGGGGGTGGTAGAAACATGTGTTGCTACAAGAGATTGTTTTAAGTTTGGGGGCCTCCTGTGTCAGCTCTGCTGTGTGGTGACAGTGGTTAGTGCTTGAAATGGGATGGGAACCTATTGGTGTCCTTCTGAGTTGTCAGTTTCATTGATCTTGAATATTCTGTGTCCTCTTATTTGCACTCATTAAATTCTGCAGGTCTTAAATAGTGCATTTAAAAACCTAAATCAGCCTGGGTCAACCACAGTATCATTTTTATCTGTTCTTCTAAGCATGTTTAATGAATTGATTCAAGTGTTGGTGGGCAGTTTATATCCTCACAATAAGGAAAACTTTAAGGGAATGCTTTAGGTGTTGTATTGACTGTTGAGCCTCTGGGCTTGTGCTTTTTGCCACACTCTTCTTCAAAGGTTAATTTAGAAACAAAAGGACTGCACAGTTTGTTGTTTTGTTGTTGTTGGTTTTAATCCTCTCTCAGAAGCATTTGAGTTCAGAATTCATTTAGGAAAATGCTTAAACAAGCAAGAAAAAACAAACAAACAATAAAAAATTAAAAAAAAAAAACACCCCCCAAAATAGTTTTATTTTGTGTCCCAGAGGGGAAGCCTTGGTCTCAGTGACAGCTTTTTTAAGAGGAGCTGTTTGCAACTTGGGCAGAACAGGCTGTGTTCAGGCTCTCATTTGATCAGAGAGGAAATGTGCCCTGTCAAGAGATGCTTTTGTGGGGACCTGAGCAGAATTACAGATCACTGCTGTGTGTTACTGCCCCTCTGGCAATTCTCAAACTCTGAAAACACAACTAAAAATGGGCTTGATAAGAAAGATTTGTCTCTAAAGGATTAACGTGCCCCCTCTTAAAATGATTTTCATATTTCATCTAGGAATGATTTGTTACAGCACTTCTTTAAATATCTAAGATGAGTTGTGAATTTGTGAAAAAGGATCAGTGCAAGTCACATGTTGCAGATGTGGGAAAAGCTGCAGTTGTGAAAGGAGGGGATCTGCAAAGGGCAGGGTCTGGCACAGGAGGGGATTTCAGTGTGGGCAGAGTCCTTCAGCTGTGACCTCTTTAATCACAGAATGGCTTGGGTTGGAAGGGACCTTGAAGATCATCTCATTCCAAGCCCCTGCCATGGGCAGGGACACCTTCCATTATCCCAGGTTTCTCAGAGCCCCATCCATCTGGCCTTGAAAACTTCCAGGGATGGGCATCCACAGCTTCTCTAGGAAACCTGTGCCAGGGTCTCACCACCCTCTCAGTGAAAAATTTCTTCCTAATATCTAATCTAACCCTGCTCTCTGTCAGTTTAAAGCCTTTCCTCCTTGTCCAAAGTCCCTCTCCAGCTCTCTTGGAGCCCCTTCAGGCACTGGAAGGGACTCTGAGATCACCCTGGAGCCTTTCCTTCTCCAGCTGAGCACCCCCAGCTCTCTCAGCCTGTGTCCACAGCAGAGATGCTCCAGCCCTTGGAGCATCTTCGTGGCCTCCTCTGGACTTGCACCAACAGTTCCACATCCTCCTTATGTTGTGGTTTATGTTCAAGTCACATAAGAGCTTTGGAGAAGCTGGAGTTGGGGGAAGAGTCTGTGTTGTGCTGCAGGTGGGTGTTGCCGGGTGGACTTAGATCTACTTGGCCTGAAGAGGAGCAGTGAAGATGATCCAGAGCACACAAGTAACATTTGCATTTACTGTTTGAAAGCTGCTGTGGTACATCATAGCAATGTACCTTAGTGCTGTCCTTGCTCACTCCAGTGTCACCCTCAGGACTGTGCTCTCACTAAGTGGTGAAGCACTCAACAGCCTGTGACATAGTAATTAATCCTGAACTTCATTTATGGAGTTAGCAAGAAAGAGAGGCTGATAAAACATTAGAAATAATGACTGTAGCACCAGAAAGCTGCTGTAGTGGGCAAGTTTCCTGAAAACAACACGTCTCTCAGCAGAATGGGTTGTAAAATGAGCACTAGTGATGGTGTCAGTACAGTCACATTGCAGTGGAGGGTTTTTCCTTGGATAACTTTATAAACCCTTACTGTGCTTTCACTCCAGTACCTGTAGTCAGCACGTGCCCTGTGCTGTGTGAGTGCTGGAGTGACTTTAAACCCCAAAAGATGCTGGAGAAATGATTCTTGCAACTAAATACTTGAGGAAGGGGTGCAGCAGGGGCACATCCTCCTCGTGTTCCAGCAGGTTTTGATGCAGGAAGGGCAGCTGAGAGAGATCCCTGAAGGCATCACAGGTAAGGAGGCACCAAGGGCACAAATGCAATGGGTGGCTCAAGAAGGGTGATTGAAAGGGTGGCATTTATCGGAGAGTTCAAGGGAGAAAAGAGAGAAAGAGCAAAACCATTAAAATCAGTGAGCTACAAGGTGACTTCAGTCATCTCTGAGAAGCTGGAGACATGACTCGGTTCTTTCAGATGCAAACTTGAAAGAAAAAGAGGATTTAAGATGAAGTAGCAGTTTAAGAGAGTTTTTTATTGCAGAGACAGTCACAGACTGTCCCAGTTCAAATGCAGGATAGAAAATAATAGTAACTCACTAATTTGAGAAGTTTTTCCAGCACAAGAAGGAAGGAAGGAAGGAAGCCTGCAGAGTGTCTGCCCTAGTTTGCAATAGGGGTGATTTGAGCAGGGATAAATATAAAGAATATTTTTGCTTTCCCTGATATTTTTGGATGTTGTTTTTAATTTTTTTTAATTAATTTTTAATGTTCTCTGACTTGTGCTTGCCAGAATATGCACCTGGCAGTGGCTGTGGGGAAAACAAAGAGTTGGTGAGTATTGTAGTAATGGAAGGAAGACAAGGGATTTGGTCTGGAGCTCGGCAGGAAGGGGAAGTCACCAACTTCTGACACTAAAATATTGTGTTAAAGCTGGGGAAGGGAAGCCTGTATCATTCTTTGACTAAGACTTTTAATTGGGAGCAGATGGCAAATTAAATCACTGGGAGCCTTGTGGCTGGTGTGAAAGCATGTAACTTCGGAACTGTGAGTTGTTACCTTTGACACCTTGGGAAGAGTAAATAAGCTAAAAAAACCCACAAAAATTTAAATAATGCTTAGGCTGCCTTATTCATAATTTCTAATTTCAGTTTTCAGAAGGGAACACAGAAACTTGAGAAACACTTCAAGAAGCCAAGGAAGCCAATAATACCCAGCAGATTTATCCTTTCAAAAATAAACCATATCAGAGAAACTGAACTTATTTCTGAAACTTGGTAGCAAGGGACAGGAAAACTAGTAGATTGCCACATGTTGAAATGAAGCTTTGAAGGATAAACTAGAAAAACATGTGAGCTGTTACAAAACAAGTGCAGAAATCTTTGCAGAAGGTGTCACTAGTCCAGGGCCTTCACAGGGGTGTGGGAGGTTCAGATGTGTCACTGGGTAGTCACTGATGACCTGGATCATGCACTGGAGAAAGCACTGAACCTGCAGGTACTGAAATAGGAGCCACACTGGGTGTTTCCACTAAAAATAGAAAGGGCCTTGGTGAGCCAAATGTGTGTCCTGTGTTTTCCGTGTTGCTCGCTCAGATTTCTTCAGGAGTTTGTGGAATAAACCACTGCAAAAACAGAAGAGAAGACATCTGGGTGTGTTGCTAGACCTTGGAGGTATTTGTAGTGATCAGATCTGACAGGTAGCAGTAAAAAAAAAAAGATGTCTGTTTACACATTGCAACGTGACAGTTGATTGGTAAGAATGGTGGAGTCATCCTGCTGTACCCTGTTTTGGAAAGTCTTCTTCTGAGCTTAGAACTTGAGAGCTTTCCAAGGAGCGGGGAAAAAGCAATCAGAATAGAAAAGCTGACCTGCAGTGAAAGGCTGGACAAAGGGAGAACTTTATTTTTTATTATTTTGTGGAGCGGAATCCTGATTTTTACTTATATCTGCCCCTAATTTCCATGATGTGACCACAGCATTTCAGCAGTTTGCCAGCAGAAGTCACAGGAGTGAAGAGGAAGCACCTTTTCTCTTAGCCATGTCCAATGCTTTTTGCAGAGTACCTGATGGTAGGGAGGGTGCTTTAAGGCATCCTTGGTTTGTGGTGCCCTTTGCACATTCCACAGGATTTCCATGAGTAGCTGGTGTTACTCAACCCTCCCCAGGCATTAGGAGAGACATCAGCTCCCTTGGATGAGGCTCTGGGTACAACAGTTAGTGACTAAGCAGTAATTTGCTGCTGTGCTGTCTACATCTTAAATATTGTGAAGTGATTTAGGGTAAATCCTGTAAAAGCTGTAGTGGAGTTGGCTGCTGATCTTGTCAGAGTGGAAGGAATGGTGGGTCTGGGATCTGGACAATCCTTCTCTTCCCAAGTGCCATGTTTGCATTTAAGCAAATTGCAGATGCCTTTATGTATAGTGTAGGAGTTGTACCTGCAGTCAGTAATTGAGGAAGCAGCAAAATAATTGGAAAGGGTGACAGGAAGTGGTTTTTTACTCTATTTTAGGCCCTGAGTTTCAGGAAGAAGGATTTGAGGAAGCTGCTGGGAGGAGCACACAAATAACATGACAAAACATTTAAAGATACAGAAATTTAATAGTTGGTTGTTTTTTTTCCCCTGGAAGGTACTGGAGGGGTCCTGGCAATGTCCCAGTGGCAAAGAGAGAGGAAAAGGAGAGGTTCGCCCTTTCAGGTTGTGGAGGAAACAAGCTATTCTGAGGATGGAAAGGGTTGATGGTGGAGTCCAGAGGGTGTCATGGAGCAAACAGGTAGAGCAGTAGGTGGGATAGATGTCTCAGTGCAAAGAAACTTAACAGGTTTCATATTAAAGAAGAGAATTTAGAGTTGTAGACTCCTCCTTCCTCATTTTACTCCTTCAATCTGCTGCACTGGGTTCTCAGGCTGCTGTGGCCAAGCTCTTCTGCTTGCAGCCACATCTTCCCAGTCTTCCTCTCTACCTCCCACAAGTTCCATCAGTGCTGATGCTTCCCAAACCCCACACACAAGGCAGTGAAAGTGCTCAAGTGCAGCTCATCTGGCTCACATGAAGTGCCTGCTGGGTAACTCCCAAACCCGTGAATAAAGGTCTGGTTTGCTGGCTGCAGTGGTGTTGCAAGGTTTGTTTGTACCTTCAGATTTGGATTATCTGCTCTCTTGTCACCGTGAATAACGTTCAGTGTGTTTGTTCAGCTGTAGGAATTTGTTAATCTTTCCTTCAGTTTTCTCTCAGAAAAAAAATAAAGAGAAATAATCTCACCGTGGAGAAGTTTAGTGAAGATTGGATTGCAAGAGCTTTCCATGCCTTTTTTTTTTTTTTTTTTTTTTTTTTTTTCCAGGGTGAGAGTACATTTGTAGTGGTAGCTGGAAGAGCAGAGAACTGAATGTGCAGGATTAAGCTTGAGGCCCCAGCTTCCTGTATAAGGGGAGAGGAGCTCACAAACCCGAGGCAGCAGCCAAAAGGGAAAGGGTAATGGACAAACATAGGCTGTGTGGATCCCTGTGCTGCCTGCCAGCTGCTGCTGGATGGGCTTCCTGCTCTGGGACACAGGGGACACTTGGAGCAGTCACTGTCCCTGCAAAGCTGAGCACAGGAGCTGGACAAGGGCAGCTCAGCAGCTCCTTGTGGGTTTAACAGATCAGAAGGGAACAGGGGGCTCGTCTCTGGGAGGGTTTAGGTACAAGAGCAGCTCCTCATGAATGTTATATATTAGACTAAAGCAAATACTGAGAAGTAGGAAAATAGGAGTTCTTGGAAAGAAGTAACATGAGGACTTCACCACTCTTCAGTGGAAGAGCCACAGGTTTGTAGGAACTTTTTCATGGACAGTGCAAAGCCAAGCAGTTTGACAGTGCCGATTCCAAGCTTTGCCAGGATCTCACTTCCCTTTGAAAGCTCAGTTAGAAATGTGTTTTTGACAGGGTTTACAGCTCACTTCTATGATCTGTGATCTGGGAACAGATCAGCAAACAATGTTTACTTCATAGTTCTCTGCAGACCAGGCATGAGAGAGTCTGATTCCCATGCCTTGCCTTTCCATAGGGACTGTCACAAGCCTCCTGAAAGTCCAACCCAGAGTGAAATCTTTGAATGCGAGTAATGTAATGATAATTTTAAAAGGGCTTGCAATAAATTAGGCAAAGAAGAAAACTTTATTTCCTGCTGTCTTGCTCTAATAATGAATGAGAGTCTCCCAGCTCATGTGGAATGCAATGCCTTAAAGAGAAATGAGAAGATACCTTGAAAGGGTAATTGGGCTGATGGTTGGCTCAAACCTCCAGTTGCAGCCACACAGTTGAGTCCCTACCATTTCTTCTGGTCATCATAATAAAGATTACCCTTTTGCCCTTTATTCCTCTCCCATTTGCCTCATCATTGCAGCAGAGGCAATGCATGAAAACTCAGGACCATTCTTCTCTCTCTGTGCTGAGGCTGCATTAGCGACCCAGCCCTGAACAGCAAAGGCAGGATTTGTGTTGGTTACATTCATCCTTTGCTCTGCAGATTGTAGTGTGCGTGCTCCTTTCTCAAAGGACACCTTGTCCAGTTCTTTTAAGTGTCATGAACTTTCTGGTGGCTTCCTGGAAGAGATGCTTGAGGCCTCCAGGGAGTCGAACTCGGCGATTCCGCCTTCTAGCGCAGCCTTGCCAGACGCGAGCACTTCAAAAACCATCTCCTCTCGTAGCAGCAAAGTTGGACTCCTGCTTTCTGATTTCTGCAACATCTGGGTCCGTGTTCAGCACTTTGTTTATTTTTGCACAAGCCTGGGAAGGAGTCAGAAGCCTGAGGCCGCAGCAGAGCCATCAGCCTGTGGAGCCGAGGCTCGAACAAGTGGCACGAGATCGATGCGACTGCTGTTCTTAGAAGGACTCTCCTCTTCCTAGAAGTTTTCAGCCTTTTACCAGCCGGTTATTTTCTCCTCTCTTACATAATTTTCGCTGCTGCAAATGGTTTTTCACGTGGATTTCGGTTTCCTGCTCGAAATCAGGATTCTCCTGTCTCCTCCACGTAAACAAACTGCTTTTCGTGAATGGCTGAAAAATACTGTTCCACTCCAGATTCTGACCTTGAGCGGTGGCACAAAATGTGTTACACTCCTTGTTGTGGATACGGTAAGGCATTGTCTGATTTTAAAGGGCAGTTATAAAGCCATTCAGAGTTGGTTTAGAATGGGCCTGATAAATGGTGAAATATTTTGTTGCAGCTTAATTACGGAGCTGATGGTTTACCCTTAGTTAAATATGTACGTGAATCTTTTCAAAGTAATAGGGCAAATATGGTGCTGATTCTGGAGGCTTAAAAAGATGATTTGTTCTCTAGTATTAAAACTTCAATGTATTATTCATGAGGAAAGCCAAGCTAAAAGCTTTTTTCCTCCCCTCAGTGGCAGTGAGCTTCAAGAGTACATTATAGAGAAAAAAAGAATGTAAAGGACTCTAACTCTTGCTAATACTGGAGTGGTGCATACAAGTACTACTGGAATTTCCTCAGGGAAAAGAAAACAGAATTTGGTTGAAAATAAGCTGATGGAATCATTGAGTAATTCATACAACATTACTGGAATTCAATTAAAAGAAAAATCAGGGTAATTCCAGTTAGAATGTGCTTTTTGGAATGACAGTGTTGAAGTTGCTTTAGACTCCTTGGCTAAGAATTATTACCTCTGGTTTGGATACAGGGCTGGGCTGGATATTTTTATTACTCATCCCACTTTGAGATTGGCTTTTCCAGATGTGTGTCAGTGCAGATCTGTTTGTGCTCTTGGTCTGAGGCAGACCAAACATGTGTGAGCTTTGGAGAACCCTTTCAAACTATTTAGCCTTATGTAATACAGGCCATCTCTTCAATATGGAATATCTTATACACGGTACAAACTGATGTTTGTAATTACATTTCCTGCCATAGTATCACTATAAACAAGAAGCTTAAGCCAAGTGACATCATTTTTAGTGATCTTTTTCCATTGAACTTTCTCATTCCTAGATTATGCTTGGTTTAGTTGCCTGAAATGACTTAAGGAAAAAAAAATAGCAAGTTGCATGTTTAGACAAGAGCTTTCCAGATGTGTTTTTTTCCATTGCCTGTTACTAGAATCTTGTCCAAAAATTAATTTATTAATAGGAAAAATACCTGGAATTAGTGATATCCTTAAGCCACAATTATATTTTATGGAAGACATAGCTTAAATTTTTACTTAAACGTTATGGCCTCACCAGCCAGGGTTTCCTAAATATGATTAGTATAATTTCTAGACATGGGATAAAACAGGAATTTTTGCTACCTGTGATAAGGGAAGAGAGTCAGGAAGTTACCAGCTAAATACTCTTCTGGACTGAGTATTAAATTGTATGAGCACATCTCAGTTTTTAATGTATATTCAGCCTCAGGCTCCTAATAAAAGGCTGACTTAAAAATGAAGTGGGAATTGTTCTTCAGGTGCTGTTTTTTATCCTGTGTTTAAAAAAATGTTCTTATGCACAAGGAACCATGGCACAAAACTTAGGAAGCTGCTTATCCAAAGAAAATAGAAATTTGGAATGGGCCAGAAAAATGGATCTGGTTCTCTTTAGACCTGCTTGTTTTCATGGCTGGCATTGGCCTTTTTCTGTGTGCTTTGCAGTACATACATCCCATTAAGAAGTACAATGCAGTGTTGTCTTTTGTCACTTGATCCAGAGTTTAGGAATCCTCAGTTTCTTGTCCTCAGTTGTCATTTGGAGAAGTCAGTACCTTCTGGCACTACTTGGGTTTTCATGTTCTTTCCATTTGATGGGAGTATCCAAAACCTGTGGTTCCAGGAGAAACTGCATGTTCTTTCAGTCATATTCCTTAATGTTTGCTGGGAAATTTCCAAAGACATAAAGCACAAACTGATACAGGGGTTTGTACCATAAGCAGAACTCGAGGACTGTCTCAGATTTGTAGGACCTTTGGGATTGAAGAAAAGACATAAGATAGGGGTGGGAAACTTAAAACCTGTGGCCAGAAAGCAGGTACAAACATTACAGGAGTGTTGTAATCTCCTCGTGGTGTTATCAGGTGGTGCTGAAGCCTGTTTTAACATGTGGCTTGTCAGAGGTATTTGGAAATTCTACTCGTCTTCATTAAAGGAGGAGGTGGAACAGCCTCTTCAACCCATAGATGTGCAGCAGCTGATTAAATAAGGCCTTTGAACAGTTGAATTTTCTCAAATGAGGAAGAAAAACCCCATGTTTTGTGGAAAATGTGTTTGTTTAAGCACTCAATGGCCAAGACATCCTCTGTATGAGAAAACTTTCCACTTTCACCTCTGGGCAAAAGGAGGAAGGAAGAGCGTTAAAACTGCTGTGAAAGCCCATCCAGAAGCTTTTCCCTGTTTGTGCAAGCTCTTTCCCTTGGGAATTGTGCTGTGGGCTTGGAGCTGGTGTTGTATTTGGAGCAAATGATCTTCCATTAATTGTTCTGTCATCAGAATTTTCTCTGCAGTGGCATTTTTCTTGCAGCATGTCATGGACAGTTCACAGGATTCCCCAGGAATCTGAAATCTGGGATGTCCCAGAAGGTGCAGGAGGTTGTGTTTGGTGACCAGTGTTCCCAGTTGAGCCTGGCTGAGGAATCTCACGTTGAGCCCATTTCCTGTGTTTTATTTTTCTTGTGAACAACATTTTCCATTTGTATTTTGGAGATGCAGATTAGTAGTGTGGAGTGGTCAGGAAATAGTAGCAGTGGGTAGAGGAGCAGGAGGATTAAATGAAGGGGTTATTTTGCAGCATTTTTAGGACAAGCCAAGTTTGCTGGATTGTTTCTGCTCTTGGCCAATTGCACTGACTTACAGGAAGGACTGAGGAGGTGTTGTGGGGAATGGTGATCTTCCCCCTAACTGTAAATGTTCAAAAAAAAAGTGGCATTTTCAGGGTGGGTTCTAATGTAGACAAACCAGATGAATTGTGCCCTTTATCAGCTGGACTTTGTGAGCACTGCTGGGGTCAGCTGGGCTAATGGCTGAGCTGCCAGGAGGTTGAGGAGAATATCCACAGAAATTACTTGGGAGCTATAATGATGTAATTAAAACAAAAAAATAATTAATAGTTTCAATCAGTGTCAAGACCTGTTACCACCCAGAGACTTCCCACACCAGCTGGCTGGGTCTTGGCAGGAGGTTTTTGGCAGTGCATGTCTTAAAACACACTGGACCTTACTTTGTTTGTTTTGTTGGGCTGGAATTCTGTGCTTGTGTGGGGGCTGTGGGAGGGGCCTCATGCCTTGGTTTGTGCTCATGTGTCACTGGAGGAGAGTTCTTTAGCAGAAAGGAGAATGTAGCACTGCAAGAGAGAGATCTAGATTTGTACTGCTGATCTTTGTTGAATTTTGGTCTAGGAAAATCCTGTTTGGTCATGGGTTTCATGGAATCACAGGGTGGTTTGGTTTGGAAGGGTCCTTAAAGATTATCTTCCACCCCCCTGCCGTGGGCAGGGACACCTTCCACTAGACCAGGTTGTTCCAAGCCCCATCCAGCCTGGCCTTGGACACTTCCAGGCATCTGGCATTGTGAAAGTGTTGCCCAGCTTCTCTGGGCAACCTGTTTCAGTGTCTCTCTCTTGGGATGTTTCCCTGTGTTCCCAAGAAAAATAAGATCGTTTAAGACAGGCACTAATGAAGCCAATAACGCCGCTATTTGTCCTCATTCTGGTTATGTAGGAGTGGGAGAGGTGCCAGGTATTTATCTTGCTTTGCAGCAGGAGTGCCAGTGCATACAGAGCCTTCCTGCTGTAGCTCTGGGAGATCAATTCAAATGCAGAGTCTGTTTAGATTTTAGTAATTCATTGAATGTGCTGGGGCTGGGCAGAAGGAGCCAAATGGGCAGGGAGAGGCTCTGCCCAAACTGATAGTGCTCAGCCAAAAGCCTTTAAAATTGCTTGTGCCATATTGTACAGGACATAATACTTACTGTTTGGGCCAAAATGGATTTTTAAAGCTGTCAGGACAGACAGCACACCCAGCTGTGCAGGTGTGACTGTCTGGGGCATGGCTTCGTTCAGTGCAGGTTTGCTGCACACAGCTGGGGGGGCCCGGAGGGTTTTCAGTTAGAAATTGTTGTTTCCCTCAGTTTGAGTTACAACCCACGTGGCAGGGGGTTGTTGTGGGAACACCTGCTGGTGGGGTCAGTGCAGGCACCTGAGCTGGAGAGGGGCAAAGGCTGAGTCTGTGACAGCAGCACAGGGAGAGGGAAGGAGCTGAAGACGGGCGATGCTGGATGTCAGCTTGGAGCTTGTTATTTGTGGGAGAGCAGAAGGGGCACATCCTCAAGATGGCTTTTTAAGTGCTTGGGTAGGTACAAACTTAGTACCACTTAATGTTTATAGTTCCTTATGCCTGGGATTTCCCATCTAAGCTAAATGGAATAAATGTACTGGGTCCATCCTCTGCTCTGGGCTCCTCCCTGAGCTCATCAGCTGCTTCTCTCCCCTGAGCAGAAGTGGGACCTTTGCTCTTGGAAGTGCTGGTAATAAGAGAAGGCTCATACCTCCCTAAGAGGTGAAGAGTAAGTGCTCTGCAAGACCTGGCTTTCTTTAGCTCTGAGAACAACAGGACTGTAAGATCACTTGCCCCATCCGTGGAAGTGTTCAATGCCAGGACAGGGCTTGGAGCAACCTGGGATAGTGGAAGCTGCCCCTGCCCGTGGCAGGGGAGTTGGAACTAGATGATCTTTAAGGTCCCTTCCAACTCAAACCATTCTATGGTTCTGTGATCTAATTAATGTGAATGGTGAAAATCTGGTTCTTTTATCCCAAGAAAGAGAAGGATGCAAAGCAGTGGGGACAGTATTGCATCGTTACAGACTAAACACGCTGCTCACCCTTGCAACTGCATCAGTGCTGAAGGAAAACAGTTGGGTTTTCTGCCAGATTGGGCAGGGACCAGCTGATCTGAAGTGTTCTGTGTAAACAGCTTGGGCAGGAATGTAGGCTGAGAGAGGCTGGGACTTGGGCAAGATGCAAAATTAGAGTCATTTCTGTTGCCTCATGCCTGGGTTCTCGCTTAAATTAGCACAAAGGCACATCCTGAAGAAGTAAGCTGGGAAGCTGAGTTTTAATTTTGTTAATGGGCTCAGGTGCTATTTTTGCCTTTTTTTTGGTCTGTCTTTGATAAGGTCAGTATATGGCCTCTGTGTGGGGATAACAGGCTGCAGAATGTATCCACATAATTACAAATACCATTTTTGCTCCAGTAAACAACAAAAAAATTACTGTACTGTTTTTGTTGAGGTTTTTTCCTGATGTAATTAAGGAAACTGTTTATTTTTAACTTCTCCAAACTTGTAGTCCTGGTTACTTAACATCTTCACTTACCATTCAGCACTCAGTTACCCAGGCTTTTGCTATTTTACTTCTCTGTGAAATAGCAAGTAGGTTGCTTTCAGCATTACAGGACTGTTATAAGTTAAATCATGGGTGTCAAATCTTGTGCATTCCTTTAGCACAAAGTTTAGGATATTTCAAATAGGTCAAAAGTACTTGAGGTTTGGGGTATTTGGAGAAGCAATTAAACGTGTCTGCAGCTGTTCCAACCTGCAGCTGAATTGTCAGCTTGGTTGAGCCATCTGAGTGCTTGTCTGAGGCACCAAAATGCTTTTTAAAAAATCCCCTCCTGTTAAGAAAAATAAAATAATTTTTCCTATTAGCTGGATTTCTCAACAGGCAATAAACTGAGTCTTTGTTCCAGAAAGGAATTGCTGGAAGTTCATCAAGTTTTGCTGCTTTTTTTTTTTTTTCCCCCATGTCAAAACTGTAGTTCACTTTATCATACAAAGCTTGCAGTTTCCTGTATCTTTTGTTTCATTCCTAATCTAGTTTTAGCTTTCTAAATATCATATTTCCAGGTGGGAATGTACTGCTTTTAATGGTCTGGGAATGCTGAATGGGTAAAATAATCTTGAGTCCAAAGTACAAGGTCGAAGGAGGATTGAATATTTTCCAACTTATTTCTTGGGGTCAGTTGAAAATACAGTTAATATTAAAAACAGAAAAACAAAAAAAGAGTTTGAAGCCAAGGAGAGAGGACTCATGCAGCACCAGTGAGATATTTTAGCAAATTATTAATGAGACTTCTATGGTGGTTTTTTTTCTTACTTCTTTACTTACTGTGTAACAATAGATGCTCTGTTACAGCTTCAATTTTTTTGTCAGAGATACCTGGCAGAGCTTCTGTTCTGCAGGTGACACTCCACTGAACTGAAAACTCACAGTGGGGTTGATACTGTAATTACTTTAGATTTAAAATAGTCACAGAATATGTGTAGGTTTTGCTGAAAACTTAAATTGATCAAAATTCTTTCCAGCTTCACTGGTGAGGGTGGATGCAACAGCTTGAAGAAAAAAGCAGCAAGTAAAATTACATTTCTTGTCTCTGTAAAAGGCACTTGTATTACATGTCCATAAATATGGAATTATTTAAAAAAAAAAATTTATGAAGGGTAATCCAAGACTGGATCTGCTCCATGGAGGCCAAAGCTGGAGAAGAAATTATTTTGACAACAATTTCTCCAAGTCAGATTCTGTCCCAGCAGATTCTCCAGTGTAACCTGGACTGCTCCTTGAGAAATCCCTGGAACTAAAGATGCAACAAATAAATTTATAATCAAAATCTGATGTTTTTATTTTGCTCCCAGCAGCTCTGGATTCAAGTAACCTGCTAAGTGATACTCATTGTATGATGCCCGTAAATTGATTTTAAGAGTGTTTTTAATTGACAGAAACAACTCTTACTTTTAAATTATAATAATAACCGAGGCACAGATAATACAGTGATTCAGAGAAAGTCTCCTCTTCCAAATGGGTGGGTTTCCTCTCTATTCCTTTGTATCTGGGTTTCATAATATAGAGAAATTTGGGGAGGGGCAGGGAGGAATGAAGAAAAACAGTAACATACCAAATAACAGCTTTGTTAAAGTCTGTGCCTTTTTGAAGTTAAGCCAGTTCTATTTTTCTTCCAGAGAAAGAAGGTAAATATTTCATAGGTAGTCATGCATGTTCCCTACTCCATCAAGACAGAGTCTTTTCCAGAAATTACATGATAGAGATGCCTTTGGTCTGTAAAACATGTTACCAGAAACACCCTCATTTTATGTGGGTGCTTTCTCACAGTGTGAATGTTCTTCTGAGATCTGCACTGAATATCCACAAAATGGCAATGGGTTTGGAGAAGTAAGTGGGAATTGGAAATAGGCATCAAAGGAGCTACAGGAAAAAAAAAAAAAGGTGTCTTGGTTTGATTTTTGCTATTAGGGATGTATCTTTTGGGGAGCAAACTTTGGATGAGTGATTTCCCTGGCAGGAATTAGAGTTGTAGCCTTTCCCAAAATATCCCCAGGGAGTGAATGAAAAATTCATGAGGCGAAATGGAGAAACAAAACTCTGCCTTGCAAAGGAGCACCCTTTAACACATTTTTGCAACATGAATTTGTCAGAGAAGAGCTGTTCCTAGGAAAGAGAGGAGAAAGCTTGCAAAAATAGACTAATGCTTTGGATTTGATGTCTTACTGAAATATTTGCTGCAAAAAGTACCACAGAGAATGTTGCTGTCTCTATGGGAACATCTTCTGGCTATATTTAGGAAAATTAAATTAAGCTTATTATCCTCAGATGAGCAAGGTTTTGCTAAGGCTTTAATTGGAGGTGTGGTGGTTTTTTATGGTGGGGGGGGGAGATTAGAGGAATTCCTTTTACCTGTGGGTTTGGTGTCTTACACTTTCAAGTCAAAAAAAGAACTGAAACTGTCGCTTAAACTTAAGTCAACCCTTGTGCAGCAGGAGGTAGGAAAAAGCTCAGCTTAATTTCACCATCTCAGATTGTGAATTTGGGCACTGGGTGGAAAGAAAACCCTATTAACACCCTTATAAATACTTGTTTATTGAACTGAGTAAACTTGATAAGGAAATGAGCTGATTATAGGTCTAGTGTCCAGCAATATTCTTCAGGTTTGGACCTCTCCTGGTCTTGAATAACCAATGGATTGGGTAAAAGCCGTGTGGTGGGTTGGTAGCTTGGTGTTCCACACACTGTGGAGCACAAAAGAAGGGGCCTTTACAGCTTTTGAGTAACTAAATACTGATTTCATGGCATAACTTCTCAAGAAAAATATGACCTGGGTCTCCAACGTCGGACCACGTGCGAGTGTCCGTCTGTCTGTCCACTCCGGCCACGGGCAACGAGAAAACCCACTCTCCCACAGGGCTTTTCTTTAGCTTGTTTACCACCGTTTTTGCCCAGTTGGCACTGGTTCAAAGGCTGCTTTTTGTGTTATTATTATTCCCAAACCAGCTTTGACTGGAATTAGTGGTTGGGGGTAGCAGTTGGGTGCTCTGGCTCTGCGATGGCTCCGGCTGCCGCCTGTTCCTCGCCCGTATCTGCCCTCCCTGGGTCGGAGCTGCCCCGGGATCCAGCGGGTTGTTCCTTTCTCCGCCTTTCCCACCATGTCCCACGTAAGCACAACCCGAGGCAGAGCAGATACTGTACATATTTCTGCTCTGTAAACACACGCTTGTTTACATTTGCTCCCTGGCTGTTCTGCCTGGGATCCTCTCCCGCTGCCAGAGGGGGATCAGCCGCGACTGACGAAGGCGCAGATCCGGCCATTTTGACCCCGTGTGCTGCTCCTGTTTCCATCTGTTTGTTTCTCCTTTGCCTTCCCCTCCCAAGTATTTAACAAAGTATTATTAAGTTTCTTCCAGAATGTTTTTAAGGAGGCCAACTCTGGAGCAATTGGAAAGAGTCAGGATACACAAACATCTGATCTGGTTACTGTGTGTTGTTACCTTATGGTTGAAGACTTAAAGTGCTGAGTAAAATGGAAATTTAAAAAGTCTTCTTTTGCTAGGAGGTCTTTTCTGCTTTGCAGAATTCAGTTCTGACTGACTCCTACAGCTTGATTGCTAATATCTAGCAAAATTTTCTTGAAATAAAGCCTCTGCCATATTTGCAGCACCCTGTGGAACCTCAGCACTGCAGATTTTGCAGCTTTTAGACTCCCAGCTCTTTGCTGATCCAGCTTCACCAAACCGTGACGTTTCACCAACATTGCAAATACATGGAATTCTTTTTTATCAGCAGAAAAGGCTGGGTTGGATTCATAGGCCACATCTGCTGGTGAACTTTGTGCAGTCAATTTAAGGTTTTTTTTCCCCCCTCTTTTTACTAGAAGAAAGGTTTGTTTGTTGGCGGCTGCTCGGGGCGGGACAGGAATGTAATGCATGCACAGACTGCACAGTATTTCCTGTTCAACTGCCGCTCCAAACCTCGGCACTGGGAAAATCTCCAGGTCCAGCAGCTCAGCCCTTTGCTCAAACAACAGAGAAATTGCTGCAGCTTCTACTTTTCCACAGAAAACACAGTTTTTAAAGTGAACCTTCGTGATGTGCTGCTGCTGTAAATGTCTCAGTGTGTGGCTATTGGTTTTATAATGTTTAATTCTTTGTCTCAGTCCATATCTATAAACTTCTTGAAGCACTGTAGGGACAGGGAGATGGCTCTGTAATGTCACTGCAAGAAGTTATTTTGTTTATTTTGGATCACAATACATCTCCATAGCGTTGCTCACATACTTCAGTTTGCTCGGTTTACCACCCGGTTACAAACCGTAGTAATCTTGTGGCGCTGGAGCTGCTTTTTCATCAGTTGCTGTATTTTGTTTTGCTCATAAACTGGTTTGAAGCATCGCTTTTCCAATTGCATGATTTTCACTCCAGGGGTGAAGTGTTTTGTTTCAGCAAAGGGAATAAAACTTGGAGTTTGACTTTTGACAACAAGCACCAGAATCCTGTGGCCTGGCCTGGTGTGTGGTATGAAAG
>VYZS01046335.1:2488-24272 GCA_013400695.1 Neodrepanis coruscans
TTGGTCAAGACAAAGGCAAAGAAAACGTTAAACGTCTCTGCTTTGTCTCTGTCCCTGTTTGTGCAGTGACCATCCTCATCCTGTAACAGGCGAATCTTATTTCCACACTTTTATAATTAACATATTTAAAACCCCTCTATTTATTATCCTTCTCAGTCCTGGGCAGCTTCATCTCCAACTGAGCTTCACAAGGCCACATAAATTTTCTCCCTACAGCAGCAAGCAGCATCTGTGTATTCTTCCCACATCACTTGACCTTGCTTCTGTTGGGCATACACCTTCTTTTTTTGCCTCTCAAAGAAGGTTCCTACTTAGCCCAACTGGCCTTCTCTTCATTGATTGACTCCTGACATTTAAGAATTGCCTGTTCCTGTGCCTTTTAGGAGGTGGTGCTTAAAAAGTGACAAGCACTGATGGACCTCAACACCTTCAAAAGTGTTTTCCCAGGGGACCTTACTCACTAGTTCCCTGAGCAGCCTGAAGTCTGCTCTCCTAATGCCCAGGGTTGAAGTTTTGCTGGTAATTTGCCTTCTGTCAGGAGAGATTTTAAGCTAGGATTGTACATTTCAAGTATGGCTCACTGTAGCCAACTCCTGATGGAGCAGATTGAGTGATCTTACTAGCACCCAGTTCCTCAAGTTTTGGTGTGCTATACCAGTATTTATCACTGGTGAACCTGCTTTTGTCCTTTTGCCACTTCCAATCTAGTTTAAAGCTCTATCAATAAGCCCTGCTAGTTCTCATGCTAAAATCCTTTTACTCCCTCTGGGAAATATGCATTCCTTCAAGTATCAGTAGACCCCTGCAAATAATACTAATTTGGAGCCATGTGCCTCTGAGTGGTAGCAGACTACTCTGTGAGTTGCGTCTGGTCTTCAGTGGACCCTCCGTTCCCCTTCGAAGGAGGTCATCTATGACAACTGTCCTTTTTTGATAACGGGGATGGTAATGATGAGGGAGGTAGACAGTCTTACCCCAGGTGACTCCTCCATTGCAGAAGGGCCTTTGCTTTGTCAGTTGACAGTCGCTCCAGTTCCAGGGCCTCATGCTTGTTGTAAATGGTACCAGTACTGTTTGTGATCTTCAGGTTTTCTGGAGGAAGAGCATCCCTCTTGGTCTGGGCAGTGGCCAGCTTCCAGCATTTGTGTTCAAGAGGCTTCTAACCTGCTACTTGACAGGATTCCTGGGTCCACCTGCATCTTCACTTCAGTGGAGGTTTGAAATTCCTGAGACTGTAGCATCTCTGAGAACAGCCTGTCAATCTCTTGCTCATTCTCACAAATATTGTGCAGCCTGTTCACTTCATCTTGTGGCTCCTTAACTTGGTGACACAGCTCTTTGACAACAATACATTTTCCATGAATGGAATGATTGTCAACCCCAGCCTTAGGGGCTGGCATTAGGCACTCCTAGCAGCCTGAATCCTGAAGAGCTACATATACCATGAGAAGGTCTGGCTGGCTGAAGGCTTCCAGCACAGCTGATGCAGTGACTCCAGCAGCTGGAGTGTAATGAGCTCTGTGGCATGTCAAAATTGTACATCTGGGAGCATATCCTGGTGAGATCGTGCCATTCTTCATCAACTGCTGGGTCTGTTCGCTGTCTCTGTTTGCTGCTCCCATATGGTTGGAGGTGAGCGTTGCCAGCTGTCCTGGTTTTGGACAATATTAGGTTTATCAATGGACAAGAGACGGATAGGGAAGGCAGCAATTTATTAAACGGTAGATATATGGGGGAATAAGTGGGGGTAATTGCCCAATTACGACCTGCCGGGACTCCCTGTGACAGAGACACACACACATACACACACACAGGGTAACCTGAGAAGGGGAGTGGGAAGGGAATGTATGTTACACCCTAGCTCGGACAAGACAGTCCCCAATCCCCTGCGCCGACGATGTGTCACCCAAGAAGGGAGGAGGGGAAAGACTAAGAGGTTACACNGTTCACTGGTAGTCTCGCTGTTTCTGGGCCCCTTACGAGAGAATAGGAGCTGCCGCTGTCCTTGCTGGCTGTGCTCACACTGAGTCAGCTTTTCTAGGGCAAGCTGCCAGCTGTATGTGGGTGTCGTCGCTCTCCTGTGATTCTGCTGGCTCCAGCTATGCTTGCTGTGATCCATGGGTCTGCACTAGAGCTGTTGGCTTCATCAAGGAGGGGTTGGGGGTGGTTAAGCCATGTTTAAATCTGCTGCTGTCACTGCTGGCTCCATATGGATCTTGGCAGTCTTGGGCAAACAAACAAATGAAAAGAGTCAGAAAATAGTTGTAATAATCCTTTCAATGCTTATTTTGCTGCATTACTGTCAATTTTGTAAGTACAAATTTAAGGGCAGTCATAGCTGCATAGGGAGAGATTTGTGAACACGTTGATTAGAGGTGCCCAGCTCTTCTTCCTGCTTTTGGTAGTACTGTGCTTGACCCCACACAACACATCTGATGATAATGAGTCAGTTCAACTGCCGTTGTTTCTGGTAGACATTTCTCTTAGCATGCCAACTGTTTTGTGCTGTGAGTAACATACAGGCATCCAGAAATGGACAGAACTGCTAGTATCCTTATCCTGGGCTTTTAGAAGGATGCTCAGGGTAGTCGACAACATTAAGGATCATTTAACCATCTTCTGCTTGTGACAGCTTGCATGTGTATGTGTGTGTCTGTGTGTGTAGCAATTGCCAGTAGATTTTAATAAATTTTTTCAATACCCCTAATGTCACATAGAAATTGTGGTTTTGTTTTTGTTTTGTTTTTGTTATTAGACCTATTCTGCTAATTGAAAAGGAGACAGAATATAGATGTCCACGCCTACAGACCCTGGCGCCATGCCTCATCCTGGTCCTTCCCCTGGACCAGGACCTTCACCTGGACCGATTCTAGGACCTAGCCCAGGACCAGGGCCATCTCCTGGCTCCGTTCACAGCATGATGGGGCCAAGTCCTGGTCCGCCCAGTGTCCCGCATCCAATGCCAGCAATGGGGCCTACTGATTATCCACAGGAAGGCATACATCAAATGCATAAGGTAATAGCTTACAAGTCAATCTTTCCCTAAAATTATCTCCACTAACAAAAGAAACTACTTACAATATTTAGACCTGTATAGCTGCTATTACATATCATGTATCACCTGCAGAACTTCAACTACACTCCTACTTCTGTCTTTATTTCTAAAGGTTATTCATATATTAGATTTAACACAGTTTCCTTGTTCTTAATTGACTACTTTCAACTATAGAGTTAATAGTTTGCGAATCTTCATTTGTAAACTCTGCTTTTCAGTAAGGTAGACATTTCAAGGAGAGAAAATGAAAGAGTGTTAAAATTAAGGTAGACAAGTCTAACTACTTTCTTTTTTCTTTTTCCTTTTCCCTCCTTGTCTGTTTGGACATATCATGTGTTTTTGTTTTTTTTTTTTTCTGGGATGGTTTTTAGTTTTGCATGGAATTGTTATTCTTTTTTTTTTTTCTTTAAAAAGAAAAAAAATAGGATGTTCATCTCTTAAAGGATTTATTCTTCCAGATTTGCTTACTCCTCCATACTAAAAATGTAGTTGAAAAATGTAGTTTTCAAGTCATTTTATGAAGAACCCATCTTACAAAGGAATATGAAACTATGTCGTGTAGAACATGTGCCTACTGGTACTTCAGGTATAGCTACTTAGAATGTCTTGTGTGCTTAGACTGTCGTTAATCTTTTTTGCTTTGAGGAAATACTTGCTTGTATGGAAATTCTTTTGTGAGAACAGTCTCTTCATTTATTAGCATTTTTGTTTGGTTGTATACCAGAAATTTAGAGTTTAAGATCATTTCAATGACACTGATGTTCTACTCAGAAATGAGTAGTAGCAGGTTACAGAGTCAAGATATTGAAAACATTTTGGTAGCTATTGTTGATTCTGCTTGGATTTGTTATGTGCACATAGAGAAAAGAAATTTATAATGAGTAGTTTTAAAATATATAAACACATTCTAATTTTCCCCATGAACTGATGTCTTCATGTTGATATTTTCACATATGGATCAGTTTCATGCATTAAAACAGCACCCAGTTAGTAGAGACATGACACTACCATTTTTTACCTGAACAACTGTATAATATTTCTAGTAGCACAAAGACAGCTGAAGTGAAGGAGGCCATCATCCAGCTGCCCATTTGTGCTGAACCATTGCAGTCTCTGAGAGGTCAGTACATTCAGTAACTCTAACTTTTTCATTTGAATCTTGAAGCATGTGATTAGCTAGTAGCCAGATTAGACATCTGGAATTGGTATTTCCTTGTTTGTGGGGTCAGTTACAGACCACTCTTCTGGAACTCTGGCAAACTTCTTTGCCAGGGTTTTTACACCCTTCAGTTTTCTCATTTCTCTCTGTTTTTAAGAGACTCTGTACCTGTGGAAGAATAAGGTGCACCAGAAATTTTCCATAGAATGTTTGAATGCCCCACACATCATGATTTTTACTGAAGTATCCTGTTTCATCAGCTATTTAATCCTATGTTATAATTAGAAACAAACCAGCAAATGTCATCCCTCAAAGTTCTTTCAGAGACTTCAGAAAGCAACTCATGAGGTTCTGTGAGCCAGAGTACAAATTGTTCCATTGTGAGGTGGCATTGAGATGTTTTCAGAAATGCTTCATGAAGAGTCTGGATAGCTAGTTCAAGGATGACCATTCAGTATAATTATAGTAAACTACTCTCTATTTTCCTTGACTTGATTCTGATAATGGAATAAGGACTGTAACTTCACAGGTCTTTTATTTTAGTAGCAATGGCCTTGCTTTCATCTAGGTTGCCACTTCACACATTCCAGCATGTCTTCATGCATGTATGACAAAGCTAGAAAAGGGGTCTGTTGAGGTGACAGAGGTGAAAAAAATTAAAAAAGGAATAAAACTTTGGTAAATTTTTCAGTTTCAATGAATTTTCTGGTCTGTTTTCCTGTGCACCTTGTGGTAACTGGTGGGAGAGTCAGTTCATGAAATCTGTGAAAGGGTGCTAGTAGACTATTTTGCAAATATGATTTGTTTTTCACTGTAATTAAAAAACTGTTTAGACACCTGTAGTTTGGCCAAATATTATTTTTCTGCTATGCAAACCAGTTTGATTTTCAAGTCATGATGTAACAACACTTTTCTTTTTTCTAATGAAGTGCAATAAAAAATGGCAAATTGCACAAAAGCATCGCAATTACAGAATTGCTTGTGGGGTGCCCATCTCATGTATGTAGTGGAATGTAGTTCTTTTAAAAATCACAAACTAAGTAGTGAAACAACTCTTTTTCTGTGTTAGATATTTGACTAGCTTACAAACAATACTGCATACTGCAAATAATGCATAAAAATTTTAAAAAATTCAAAATATCAATAGCTAAAGCACTGATTGAAAATATTGGTATTCATAAATCATGTTTCATAACATATGTTTATTTAACTACTGTTAATACGAAAATTAAGTACTGTATATTCACTTAGTGACCAGAAAACTCTTGCTCAGGGAAATTTACTATTGATTTACATAATGCAGTTTTGACAGAAACATTAGATTAACTGTTTTGCTTGCTAGTTTCTAAAGTAATTTTTTGACTATCAGTCAAATTTCCCGGAACTTACACTTCCAAATTTTACTGAAGTGTAGCTTGTATGTATGACAGCTACATTTAAGGAGAAGTATTTAAGTCTGTTGGGAGTACTGCTAAATGGACAAACCATATTAAAATCCAGGGTCTTGTGAGGAAAAAATCCTTGGAAGCTGGAAGATGTTAAAAGAAAGCATTGTTACATTACTTGCCCTTACTTTTCCTTGGCATTCATGTAAAAGCTCCTCTGGAGGCAGAACATGAGGTTACATGACTTTAGTGTGAACTGGTAAAGCTTTCAATGCAATCCCCCTCAAGATCCTTCTGTATAAATTGGAAAGAGATCAGTTTGAGGAGTGGATTCCTAGATGAATGAGAAAGTCATTGGACAGTTGCATCCAAAGAGTAGTGGTCAACAGCTCGGAGTACTGAGGGACATCAGTGATAAGTGATGTCCCTCAGGGGCTCAGTGTTACTTAATGTCTTCGTTAGATGTCTCCCTTAGACAAAGGGATCAAGTATACCCTCAGTAAATTTGCAGATGATACTAAGCTGATACATCTGAAGGACAGGATGCCATACAGAGGGACCTGCACAAATTCAGGAAGTGGGTCCTTGGGCATCTCACGAGGTTTAACAAGACCAAGCGCAAGGTGCTGCACTTGGGTTGGGGCAACCTGCAATATCAATAAAGGCTGGGGGATGAACAGGTGGAGAGCAGCCCTGCTGAGAAGGACTTGGGGATGCTGTTGGATGAGAGGCTGGACATGACTTAGCAACATGCACTCACTGCCCAGAAAGCCAAATATGTCCTGGGCTGCATCAAAAAAAATGTGGCCAGCAAGTCAAGAAATAGAGGTGATTCTTCCCTTCTGCTGTGCTCTGGTGAAACTCCACCTGCAATGCTGCATCCAGCTCTGGGGCCCCCAGCACAAGAAGGATGCAGACCTATTGGAGCAAGTCCAGAGGGACACCGTGATTAGAGGGATGGAGCACCTCTCCTGTGAGGAAAGGCTGAGAGAATTGGATCTGTTCAGCCTGGAAAACAGAAGGCTTTGAAATGACCTCATTATGACCTTCTAGTACCAGAAGGGAGCCTACAAGAAAGGTGGAGGGGCACTTTTTACAAGAGCATTTAGTGGCAGCACAAGGGGAGATAATTTCAGACTGAAGGAGAGTAGGTTCAGATTAGATAATAGGAAGAAATTCTTTACTGTGAGAGTGGTGAGGCACTGGAACAGGTTGCCCAGGAATGCTACATCGCTGGAAGTGTACAAGACCAGGTTGGATGGGGTTCTGACCAGCCTGGTCTAGAGAAAAGTGTCCCTGTCTATAGAAGGAGAGTTGGAACTAGGTGATCTTTGAGATCTCTTCCAGCCTGAGCCGTTCTATGATACAGCCTTCTATATATGCCCTTATGCCCTAGCTGGGCCATATGGTTTTAGCTGCTTAACTGCGTAACTGTTAGTTACAACTACAGTATAGCTTTTCAGTTTGCAGCGTTCTCACTTTTGGGCTGGATATAGTATGTGAGCTCTTGGTTTATTTTCTCTTTCAATTAATCGTAACCTGATGCATAATCACTTCTTTTGTAGAATTTGTAATGGGGTGTACTGTAAATGATTACTGACTGCGGAAGATTTACTATGATGACATGAATGATATTGCTGAGGGGGAGAAAAAGTCTTTTCACAAAAATTATACTTTTTACTAGGTATGTTATTCACTCAGATGTTCCATTAAAACAGAAACCGGGCTTCCCATTTCAAATACTGTTAGCTAACAAATTTATGCACATTAGACATTTTGAGAATCATAGTTGTGTCATAGTCCCATAAGTAACACCTTTTTATAACCAGGCATGTTTCCCACCTTTTTTTTTTTTGATGTCTACGTTAATGAAAAAAGAGAGGAAATAGTGATGTCAATCTTGAAAAATTAAGTGAACTCATGTAAAATGGTGATTTTAGTGATTTGTAAGCGATTAACAGAATTGATGACCAATTCTCTGCTACAAGTATAAGCATAGGGTTATTCTTCAGTGATGCATTCAGGTATGCTGTGTAGTTATGCAGTTATGTGACAACACATTGCTGTTTGTTCTACGTAATTTTGTTGGTTTAGAGGAAGCATGATCTGGAAGAAATCTAGTTTGGTACTCCAGCTTAGTTTTTGATTTTAAGGCTGGTTTTTGTTGATTGGTTGCTTTGTAAGAAGGTGGATGGAAACAACAAAAAAAGGGTACCGTAATCTGACAGTTTACCAGGAAATGGGTTAAATCATGATACGATACTGTCTGTGAGAAGACCTTTGTTACTAAATTCAGAGTAAAAGCGTTGTAGACAAAATATTTCTTGTGTTAGACATTATGTGATTTGGCCAAATATGTAGGTGTGTGCTTGCGTACAGTCAAAGTTCATCTCTCATTCTGTTTTCTAGAAGCATTGTTTATGCTACCCTATACTTAAAGGTACCAATCAAAATAGTAATGTCTGCTCAAAGTTGAATATGTTTCAACTTTGTTTCCCTTCTGTTCTGTCATATTAAAAGAATAGGAGGAGATAGCTCTAATAATTTATAGCAGATTGAAGAAGATGTTACATTGTGTGTCAGATTCTTTCTGTAATTTTTGACCTGTTACATAGTTTTGAAGTTATCATCTAACTTTGTAACTATACAGTGATTCAAAACTCTATGGAAAACAATTGTTTTTCAGTTCCTGTAGTCTGCTGCTGTCCTCCGCTGAACTGTCACTGCTGTTTTATTAGTTTTTTCTGTACTTAGTAGAGGTTCCTCTGGGTAAAATACATTTTTGGAAGTACCTGTCTCTGCATACACTAATAACAGTGTGATCATTAAAACTAATTTTGATTTCAAAGAAGTTTAGCCTCTCTTCATTTTTTGTATTTTTGCTTGTAAAAAGTTGGTTAATATGTTCCAAAGAATTTAGTTATCTTTTTTTCACGACATAATTTTTGGAGACACACAGAAGCAAACCCCTTTCTTACTATATTTAGTCTCCCTTCCATCAGACTCAAAGCATTTCAGTTTGGTACAGTTATTTTTGTGTGGGTAGTAGCTAGCTTACAAAAGCCTGTTTTCTTGATCAGTTCTTTGCCTAGAAGCATTCCTTCAATTGATGTTTTCTTGTATGGTCATCCTTCACCTCTCTGTTCCTGTTTGGGTTTTTTTAAGTTCTCTTTATGAAAGGCCATGCATTTGTTTTTCTCTTCACTACTGCTCTTAATGCCAGCTCTTTTCCCCATCCTCTTTATGCTGGTATTTCTGATGTTTGTGTGTTGTGTCCCATCTTAGTCCCATCAGAGCTGCCTGGATTCACAGAAGTTTCATGGCTGCTACCTGTTCGTGCAGTGAAACTCAGGCCTGCAATCACACCGCAAATGTGTACAGCTGTATCCTTCTGTTCTGGAAATCAGATCAAATTTTCTGTAGTCCCCTTCTCATCTTGGTGGCCCTAAAGGTTTAGTCCTCAACACATATCATGAGTAAATGTATCCAGCTTTACAGGTGTTTCGGTTTCTGTAGTACTCAGCTTGTGAAGGCAGAATGTGAACTGAGTGTTCTGTGTTGGGTTGTCTTTGTAAATAGGAGCAAAGAGATGGTGACAGAGATCTTCATGCCTCAGAAGAGGGAATTGGGATTTATTTGGTTAGCCAAGTGGAACTCTTTTTAATGTGTCAGTCATCTATCTCTACATTTATACTCCCAGGTATTCCTAGTTCTTATAATCAAAAATAGCTTCTTGAGTGGTGTTCTTCTTCCTGATAAAAGTTCTTTTCATAAATACTTTTATGAAAATATTGTTATGACAGCTAAATGATTTAATGAAAACAGGAAGATCCGTGTTACTTCTCCTTTTCTATAACTTATTTCCTTTTAATCCATAGTTCTAATATGAAAAAATGATAGTGAAATCATTCAAAAATAATAAAACCAAAAAAAAGGTTGGTTTAAAGGTGCTTTCAGTCAAATCTGGTGATGGCAATGGAAAGTTGAAAATTTATATGAATTGTTTACAAATTGAAATTTAGAATTATTAGAATTATTAGAATTTAGAATGACCTTTGTTTAGCTCTGTTTAAATTGAGTCATGTGAAACAACTTACTCAAAAATAGGAAGCGTGACACTGTTTTTCTTTGAGTTGTAGTTTCTTGTACACTGTTTTAGTTAACTCTTTGTATTTTCCACTGGAGTAAGTTATCTTAACTCTGTTTTTAGAAAGAGTTCTCAGTAAATAGGTGTGCATTTTGATGAAATAGGCAGCAAGCTCTCCATTCACAGGAGAGTTTGCAAGAGTATTTGATACACATGTGTTAGAGAGGGAAAGAGCTGCGTATTTCTGTAGAGAGAGGCTAAGTAGATGATGCCAGTCTGTTCCTTCCTAATACAAAGCCTTGCAGAGCCCTAAGCAAGAAGGTGATGAGCTTTATCTCTTCCTAGTTAGGGATATGATGTAATTTTTGCTTTTAGGTTAAACTTCGTTATTTTCTTAAGACATCTTCCCTCTGATGTTACTTTCCCCCTATTTTCACTTTCAGATTCCTTCAGTTTCTCTTACAGAGCCTTTTTCAGTGCCCAGCATGCCTTCAGTGTTTTCGGGCACTTGGACCTGTTTTGCATTTCAAGTACCATGGGAACTGTAGTTCTTGAGGAGTGAATGAGGTGACAGGAGCTGTCGGGAGCCCAAGTATTGGTTTCCCTTCCTTGACTGCTTATTACTGTTTGTGCCAGCAAAGAGGGGGTTACCTTCTCCAATGTCATCCTTGTTTTTGAAGAGACACAGTGTTTAGGATGTTACAGTACAGCAGTGCCTGAAAGGGCAAAGTTTGTGCTAAAAATAACTTGAGCCAAGCCACAGGCTGTACTTTCCTAAGTTAGTGTGTATTACACTGCTTGTAATATGAGCTCAATACAGTTTGTGTTTGTATTTGGACAGTTTGTCTTCCTGCTATTGCCAAACAGTACATAAGGGGTGTGAGGGGGGAGAAAGGCAAAAAGGAGACAGGACAAGCAGTCTAATGCTCTGTGCTTTCCCAGATGTCTGATTCCAGGGTAAAGATTCCCGTTGTTTTTATTTTGGATGGCAAGTTGTTACTCTTCATGTGTTTGTTTAGATTTTGAGTTAAAGTCCTTTGGATTTTTGTAGTGCATTTATATACTATCTCTATATAAATACTTACTTTATTTTCACAGTCTATTGACGGCTTGCATGAAAAAGGGATGGTTGAAGATGTTCATTGTGGCTCCATGAAGAGTATGCGACCTCCTCATCCTGGAATGGGCCCACCTCAGAGTCCAATGGACCAGCATAGCCAAGGTTTATCCATACTGTGCTTGCTGTATGATTTTGGGGGCCCTTTGCTCCACAAAGAGTCTTTAGTTCCATGTAACCTATTTCCAATTATTTCCTTTCGGTTTTGTTTGGAAAAGTTGAACAGGGCAAAGAGAGTAACTGAATCCCTTTGCTTTCTGGAGTGTCCATCAGTCATATAGTAGAAAAAAGGTTCAAATCTGTGGCTGTGGCAAGTTATTGGACTATATCACATGTTTCAGTTTACATCTCTAAAAGGAATCCCACCTAGTTATTTCCTATCTTAGTGTCTACTGGAAATGTAAATGCATTAGAATATGATTTATTTTAATCCCTTAGTGAAGAAATTGTAAGAGACGATAACCCAAGCAAACCTGGAGGAAAATATTCTTTATTACCTGTAATGTTTGGTCAAGTGTTGATTGAAGTTCTTTTCAATGTTTTTAGTACCAGGAAATAGAAACTCTTTTTAACACATTGCTACATGCCTTCTTTGTGTCCTGTAGTCTGTAGCCTAAATGGATGTGAGCAGCTTGGCATGTTGGAGGTTTAAGTGGAAGTACCTGCTAGATACCTGGAAATTTCTGCAGATCTGGCTTTGTATATTGCATGCATTATATTACAGCAACACCTGAAGAATCCCAGAAGAAATCAGGACCTTAGTGTGACACACGCTATGCAAATCTATTACAAGATGGTCCTTGTTTAATGTATTTATAAATTTACTGCAAAGGCTAGGAAAACAAACTGTTGGAAGACAAAAACCAGCTACAGATGCCATGTAAATGACTGAGCCTGAACTGCTTTATGGCTTTTCAGTGGGATGCGATGGAAGTGTTGCCAGTAGGTCCCCGGCAGGGCCAAGATAAGAAGCGAGACAGGCACGCAGTGCAGAGAGAGAACAGCTTTACTGTTGATGGCCGTGATCCAAAGAGGAAATTCATAACAATCTCTCCATTTTTATAACCTCTAGTGCCCACCCATTATTACCTATCCAACTAAACCCCATCTTATTACTATGCCCCTAAAACATCCAACAGAATGGTCCCTTATTGTGTTAATTGAAGAGTTGTATCATCTTGTCTAATAGATTAGCTGGGGTCTGTATTTTGGTATTGTGTTCCATTCTAGCATTTGCAGTTCAGAAAGATGTTGAGATGTATTTAAGGTAGCATCAAGTATTTGAAGCATCTTTTATATGAAGAGAGACTAAGCAAGCTGAAACTGTATAGCCTGAAAAAGAGAAGACTTGGAAATATGTAATGAGACAGAGTGACAAAGAGGGAGACTTCAGTGAAACAGTTGTGATAAATGCGTAGGCTGTAGTCCTTCTGTATGTGGCTTATAGTTGGAAGTGATCACAAAATGAAATTTAATTTGTCAAATGTTATAATAGTTGTTTTAGTATTTTTTTTAAGAAGAAAGTATTGCAGAAGATGTTCTCTAAGTTAAAAAACAATTTTTTTTATAAAATACATGCTTACAAATGTGGGTGATAAATTAGAAATAAATTGGCAAACTGTACAAGCAGTTGTAGATACAGTTTATGTAAATCAAGCATGCAGTTGTGAATGAACAATGAGAAAGTTGATAAAGAATTTTGGAAGCAATGATTCTTATAATCTGTGTTAAGAAATAATTAACTGCTCTTTTTTGAGGTGAGATTGTTGTGGTTTTACCATTAGGAGGCGTGGTACTGACAAGAGAGACCCAATAGAAGCAACACACACCAAAAAAAACCAAGTAACAGTGTTTATTTTACACACACAGAAAACCAACAATAAAGCGCAAAGACAGACAAATTAAGCTCTTCCAGGGGCAGTGGCTGACATGGGGAAGCGTTAGGGTAGCGCAAAAACTCAGCGCTGAGGCGAGCAGAGATGTTCTCCCTAGCAGCTCCAGTCCTGAAAGAGACCGATGGCCGCTGCTCTCGCCCNAATGGTGAGAAAATCAGAAGCATGTTAAAGCTAAATCTGCAAGAATTTTGTCATTTTGCTTGGGTGCCTATTTGCTGTTTGAGTGACAGTTACTGTTCTGAGATATTTGCATTATTTTTAACAATATAACTTATTGATTGGGAATTTAGGTTCTAGATTTTTTTTTTTTTGATACTCAGTGAAGTGCTAGTCATGCAGAAAGACTGTGTTACTAGCTCAGACAGATTGTCATGTTTTTATTGCATACTGCAATATGATGATTTTCAGAAGTCTGATGTTAATTTATGAGGAAAAGTACCAATATACCAATTCATAAATTGGTATCTTTCTCCTCAACAGTTACTCCTTTCTACTTTTTGTGCTAAATTGGAGAAAGGCTAACGTTCCTGACTTGTTCATTTCTTGAACTTATGCACAATGATGTCCCTGTTTAGACTTAATACCTTTCTTTTGATGCTAATAGGTTAAATGAAAGGAAAATCCCTTGCTCCAACTTCATATTTAGCTGCTTAAATAGTAAGCTTACTACACTTAAGTGAATCTGACTTGTATAAGGAGCTTCAGCCTCTGTGAGTCGGCTGTGGTGAAATTTGCTGTATTTATATGAGAAGTATGAAATTTAGTGTTAATTGCTATGTTGTTAAACAGCTATCCAGAAGATTAAAATTATGGTTAGATTTGACTTTGTAAGAGGACTGGAGAGAAGTTGTAGGCAAGCCAAATATTTATATAAAATAAAATATTTATATGATAAACAATTCATAGAAATATATGAATGAACTGAAGTTAACAATTTCTGTATTTTTCTGGGATTTGGAGTACATTAAATTAACTGGTACAGCAGTGAAATATGGATCAGTTTGAATTGTTCAGTGGTCTTTGCTTGCTGTTTGTAAATGGAATCATAAAGGGTGCTGAAATTTAAGATTCTAGGACTTGATCTGTGTTTATTTTTAATTATCATGCAGTATGTGTTGAACTTCTGAAAACGCCACACCTTTTAATTTCAACTTACGGAACTCACTAAGATACTGCTACTTCATAGGCAACGCTCATTGTTTTTAACTTAAATCAGTTGCACATAATTTTCTGAATTCTTTCAGCCTTTTAAAGGTTGAGAGAAGATCTGTTGCCTTATTCATCTGCCTGCCAGACCTTTCAACAGTTTTAGTTCTGCAGTCCTAGTTTTAAATGACTTGCACATATGTGACCTCTCTTTCTCTTTGTTCTGAGTTTCACAAGAACTGGTGTTAACCCTGGCCACGCTACTTATATTTTGCTTAAGAAAGTTTGTAGCCTCAGTCCAGTATGAACATTTTTCCACTGTGTTCCAAGATGCTTTGCTTTCCTACTGTGTGTTGTGGAGATGTACTTGTTTGGTTTTTTTTTATTATTATTATTATTTCAAACTAACTACAATTGATGATTGAAATGGTTGTTAAATTAGTTACACAGTTATATTTCTTCAATCCTGTCTGTGTCTTCCTAATCCACAAATTCTCTTATCGTCTTATCTTTATGTTGAAACCAGTAGTATGAAATACATGATCCTCAGATGCTTTCATTGTTTAAATCTTCCTTATTTTTAGTGGAGAGTCAAGATCTCTTGAATATTCTAGTTTTGGACTACTAAAGTCTTGACTCCTTTTGAGTCTTACTCATTACCATTACATTCTGTTGACCAAGTTAATACCAGGGTGGGATGAAAAGAGTGATTATTTTGTATACAGTTAAGAAAACAGTGGGTTTTTTAACTGCTGAAAACTTGAGGTGGATTTTTTATGTAGCCTCCTATGACCCATTGAAGGATTATGGAGAAGACAGACCAGACTCAAGAGATGCATAGCAAAAGCAGAAAAGTAATAGTCAACAATTATGTGAATGAAATTCTGGTGGGACTTAAGGAAATTCAGCATGAAGGTGGTTAAGAATAATTGTCATTGTAGGTTTTCAGGACTCAGACAAGAGAAACGTATTTCTGGAGAAACCTTATAGAGGTCCAAATGATAGGTTGGGCTGTTGGGCCTCCCTTTCCTAGTGTTGGGTCACTTCTGCTCTCTGTTTTTCAGAACTATTGATTATGTATTGTCCTTTGCAAGTGAATTAATTACTTCTGTTACAAGGATTCTGCACATTACCATTCAGTGTTTTTGCCATCTTCCTTTCGAAAGGTTAAATTAAACAGAATGGTTTATGCAGAATAGAAAAGAAAAATTTCTTTGGAGGATGTAGAAGAAGGGGTGCTTTGCAGTTCAGCAAAGAACAATTAATGAACTAAATCTTTAAAAATTTGCTGAATACTTACTGTGGAAATTCATTTGTGCCACAGAAAAATGCATTTGGAAATCTTAATAGCAAATGAAAGCATATTTGCAAAGTTCAAAAACCTGTCTATCTTTGCCTGTATATTAAACATTCCTGTGGACTGTGTCTTTTAAATTGTTTTGTTTATAGCATATAATGCTTAAACTCAGTTTTAGTAGATCTTCATATGTGCATGCTCAGCTGTGTTTAGAGTATGTGTAGTAAGGTAGAAAAACAGCAAGCAGGATAAATACTTTATTGGGACAGCCTTGTGGCTGTGTGTGTTGTCACACTGTCTTATGAAAGTTTTCAGACTGTAAAGGAAAATTTCCATGTAGCAACACAAAATTTATGTTCCATAAATGCCACTTTGTAATACCTTTACGAGAAATTTGGAAGGTTCTGACGTATTTTCTGGGAATTTTTTTCATTCTTCCTCTTGTCAAGCGTAGTTTTTCCTGTTGTTAAGACTCCTAATGCAGAGGACTTGGAGAGAGAGAGAAAGTGTAAGTAATAAATATATATCTAGAAAGCTCAGAAAACTTCTGAACACTCTTCTTTGAAAAACATAGTCACAGACTTGGACCTTAAAACCATCAGGACTGAAAACAAGTATCTTATATCTCAATGTCTTATACCACTGTTCTAAATCTTTTTAGTCCAGATGGATTTCAAGATCCTGGGTCTGAAAGCTATCAGTGATTAAGGAACTTAAAACTTGGACAATATAACTTGAGGAGGGAAAAAAAAAACCATTCTTTGAAATGCAGTTTAGAAAACAATGTAGTTTGAATTAGGTGCCATTTAGAATAAATCCTGGAATTTAGAAATGTAATAATGGATATACATTGCAGTAACCCCCATTTTATAGTATAAAACAGTAATGCAGTTGTATATTTTCAGTTTTGTGGTACAGGGTTTTTTTTTTAAAGCGGTATGCTCAGCAAGAGGGATCTGTAGCTTCCCCTATTTTCTTAAAACTAAAAATAGAGGCAAAACTAAGTTAGTGGAAGGAGATGGATAAATGGAATAAACTTACAGTTACCTTTCATACCTTTTACCACCACCGAGGGATGCATAAACTATCATATTGAACTAGTAAATAGCTTCAGTAATTACAACTTTAAGGTCTCTTTGTTCCTTTTCCTTAACTCCTCCCCTCACTTCCTCCTTTTTCTCTTGAACTGTGTAATTTTTTTTACTTTCACCAGAATCTTCTTTCCTGTTATCTTCTTTAGCTTGAACTCTGTCTGTTTCTGTCTTGTCTGATCTTTCCCTATCACAATCCCATTTTTTCTTACTGTACTTCTATCGCATTTTCTGTTTTTTTTGAAGAACTGAAATCCTCTTTTCTTTGTCTTCTACGTCATACATTTACAACCTTTATGGTGTTAAATTTTCATCCCCAGACCTCTGTATCTATTAGTATGAATTTCAGTTCCCTAACACTCATCTATCCACTTGCTTTTCTGGGACTTTGTAGAGTAGCATATTCTTCAGCAGCTTCTTCAAAGGGTGATTTTTGTACTTGCGGTTGATGCTGTAAGTTCTTGAGCCACCTGTATGGCAAAAAATGTTGACCGTTCTTTGTGTGGCTCCAGCCTTTAATCGGTATAAATTGAAGAGCAATTTTATATAAAGTGAATACTGTTTGTTTCTATTTCTGTATGTTGGTGAGTTTTGGCAAGGAGGGCCTATAGAAGTTAGTGGGTTTGTGGGTATTGTATGTGTGCATCAAAATAAACTTAGAATATTAAACTGTAAACTAGGCAGGCTTTACTGCATGTATTCCACAAGGAAACATTTCTCCAGATTTTTAGTGAATAGTACCACATCCTAGGGCTTGTGTATTTCAGTTCAAGTTTTAGTTTGTCTTACTCCAAATATGAAGGTAATTTTTATTTTTAGGAAATATTGGACTAAATAATTTTAGTTCTTCTCAAAGAGTAGCTCCTGAGACTATTTTGATAACCCAGGGAACTTTTCTGCAATGACAAAGTGCAATTCAAATACTGTAGCTGTCCTGACTTGAGGGAGACATTTTTATACAGTATGTACTGTTAAACCAATTTTACGGAATTTGGATTTAGCTAACAGAAAGGTGAGTTTGTGATTCTTTTGCCTGTTCTAGGTTATATGTCTCCACACCCATCTCCGTTAGGAGCACCAGAGCATGTGTCCAGTCCAATGTCTGGAGGAGGTCCAACACCACCCCAGATGACTCCGAGTCAGCCAGGACCTATTATACCAGGCGACCCACAAGTTATGAATCAGCCTAACAGGGGACCTTCACCTTTTAGTCCTGCACAGCTGCATCAGCTGCGGGCTCAGATTCTAGCATACAAAATGTTGGCTAGAGGTCAGCCTTTACCAGAAAACCTCCAGCTTGCTGTTCAGGGCAAGAGGACCCTGCCTGGCATTCAACAGCAGCAGCCTCCCAGTGCCTTCAACAGACAGTCTGGTAAGTGAATCCTTGGCAAGGGTCATTGCTTAGGTAATTCTTGAAGTTCTGTAGTAGATTAAGAAATGGGTGCTATGCAGGGCTATAATTTGAGACTGTATTCTTGTATCAAAGTGCATAGTGATTTTAAGTGGATTTTAACCCTTGATTTTAAGTTTGAGCAAGTGCATCTATTATTAATAGGATATTGTCAAAACTGAAATAGAAGTTAGTTCATTGTGCAGCGCTGTGTCTGTCCTGGTTATGCTTGCCAGTTTTTGAATGTTAATCATACTTTACTGATAGCAATTTCACTGGTTTTCTTCAGAGTAAATTTTCAGTCTCCTGTGGCTATGCAGAAAAGTAGATAAATAATCTGAAGCGAGCTGACTCGTTATTTAGGTTGTTGAAACTGTGTATTGTATGCTGTCAAGTGAAAAAGGTAAGTAAAAGCGCACTTATTTTTTCATCATAGTGATAACGTTACAGTGTGGTAAACAAGCAAGTTTTAAACCTAAGAAAACCGTTATATTAAGCACCCTACACCGTTTAGTTTCTGAACACTTCCATTAATGAGTGTGTGTTAGAAATAGAGGGTTATGATAGTACTATTTTCTTTTAAATAATCATTTTAATGATTTCATGCTTCAGTTTGGTGGATATGGCTTTGCTACCAAATAAGTTGCTTTTTTTTTCATGAAACATGATTTTAATGCACTTCATTATATATGTTTTTTCTCAGTAAAAAGTACTTAAATCGTCATTTAATGAAGAAAAGTACTGCTTCTCTGAGTAGCCTATCATACTAGAAAGAAAAATGATTTTTGAATATTTGGAAATGCTTTGTGTTTTAACAGGGTTTTTTTCTGTGTCAAATTGTAGGTATTGGGCTACATGCAATGAGTGGTGCTGCAACTGGACCAGGGCCTGCTCCAGGGATGCCTGGACATACAACTGCTATTACACCTAAAACTTGGACTGAAGGTATAGTGGAAAAGAGGTGCAGGAGAAAGGAAAAAAGGAAAGATAAAAAGGCATGCAGAAAAATAGTATAACCTCAGCTCTGTCTAAGATTTTAATCAAGGAGAGTCTAAACTTTTTTTCATCTGTCAGTAACCCACCTGAAATTACTGGAATTTTTAGGTAAACTGAACATGAAGCACCTTTTTGCCATCAGGATGGAATATGTGAGCTGCCTGAGAGACACTTGACTTTCTAAGCGTGTTTAATTGCAGCAAGCTTATATTTTGCCTTGTAGTCTTTACTATGACAAACAAAAATTTTAAAAATCATAGAACAATTAGGCCGCTTTCTTTTTTTTTTGTTTCTTTGTTTAATTCTTTTGGGATCAGATAGGTTTGAATGATCAGTGTTGTCTTTGAGGTCAAATGAACAGTGAAACTTTTTACCCCTGTGTGATAATCACTTTTTGAACCAGATCATTCAGATTTGGGTTTACAGGCTGATTTTATTGTGTAAAAGTAGAGTGGAAGAAGTTTTCTATTTAAAAGACTTGGAAATCCTATTTCTAATGTTAAAATTATTGTTTGAAGTCGTGGAGACTTTTTTTGGAAGTATTTAAAAAAGTTGTAATAGTCCAGACTTACGAATAATACAGGCTTCTCATACAGTAGAGGTGTTATGTATGTTGTGTTACAGGTGGGTAAATCTGGGAGCAGTGGTGACTCCATCATAGTTAATGTCGTAATAAAATCATGTTGTTAGTCAGTTACATAAGGCAACGTAGAAAGAAAATGAAATAGTAGTATGTAGTCAGAAGTACAGTCGCTTTTCTTGAAGCATTCCCAATGAATACTTAAAATTTGAGTAGAACAATAAAAAAGGGATGAGTGTTTCTGAAGTGAGTTTACCAGGCACAAGGCCTTCTAGCTCAAGCGCTGCTAGTGAAAAATGCTGGCAGGTACACAGAATTGCTGGCTGGATAGTTGTAGCCAAATAGTCCATCAATCATAGTAATATATCCTCTCCTGTTTAACTACAAGTTGCTTACTGTTTGTTTTTCTTTATTACTGTTTTTCTTTAAATAAAAAAGAGTTTGTTTGTCTTGCTATATCTTTTTAGAGACTTTTTTCATGTATTTTTAAAGACTGTGCTTTTGTCTGCAAATGTATTTGTTATTCATGACACAGTCATTCAGCTTGCATGATTCCCTGAAAACTAAAGCTGCACAGAAGCTTTTGGTGGGCTTGTTTTTTTTCTTATTTTTTTACAAGCTAATATGCAGTGTTGCTGAATACAGAATATACAACTTGTGCCCGAGTTCTGTTTGATGCAGATGTGTGAATGACAAATGGTGATCTCTGAAGAAACCTTTTTATGTAGATTTCAGGATGTTGGGTTTGAATTAAGGTTGATTACAAGTTTGATGTGTACTTTGCAGTTGTTTCCCTAGCACTGAGTGACTATGACTCCTCAGAGAATTAAGTGACATTTTTGTTCTTGAAGCGTCTGTTGCTAGTGAATTTGTCAACATCTGAATGCATAGGTAGTTTGTCATAATGACATACTGAAATCTATGACACTTAGTGTCCATAAATGATGAGTATTATTTTTATGTTAACTGAGGTATGTTACTTTTCAAGACAATTAGAGTATTTGAATTCCTGGTATTTCAAATAAATACAATTAATAGGAGATAACAATGGAATGCAAGCAATTAATATCTGGTGGGTACTTCTAAATACAGTTGTAGAAATTTTGATATGGTTACCAAGTTCTGATAGAGCTCTAAAATCAGACATACTTCTGCTTGTTGTCAGGTTGTGTTATAGATACTTCCTTCTAAGTGGTGCAAGGATAGCGAACAAGAGGCAGAATGAGGTCCTAAATTTGCAGAAAGTCGGTTCTGTGGCTGTTTTTTTTCCATACTAGAATTAAAAGTTTGCAAAAGAAATGGCATTCATCATAAAGTTTCAGGTGTTTTGTTTTATTTTGGACCATGTGGTATACTTATATTTTAGTATGTCTGTTTTATAAACAGTATAGTCTATCTCAGTGTGCTTTTTCTGGTACCTTTGAATGTTTACCTTGTCTCTGTGTTCTGTCTTCAGAAACCATCTTGATTTTCTTCCTGCTTTTCATATTTCATGTTTTGAATCAGCACTGTTAATGTTTCAGGCCAAGCTCCAGATATGACTGTCTCCAATGCACAACAAAAGCTTCCAGCACCAGCCCCTAGTGGGAGGCCTTCTCCTGCTCCCCCTGCCGCCCAGCCTGCTGCCACTATGCCTGGGCCCTCTGTACCACAGCCACCACCCGGACAACCTTCACCCGTTGTCCAGCTGCAGCAAAAGCAGAATCGTATCAGCCCCATCCAGAAGCCACAAGGACTGGATCCTGTTGAAATACTACAAGAACGTGAATATAGGTAAAAGTGAATAACAAGATTAAAATATGCAGATTTTTTTTACTTCAACAGGAACTCCTTGCAATCAACTATTATAGTGCCAGTACTGTAAACTGAGTTTCCAGAGAGATGCTGTGTCACAGAGAAGTACACAAACTTCACACCAAACCATGATTTCATTTTACCCCAAGTTATGAACTAGTAGAGCATGCTGGCAGCATCATCTCAAACTGTTTAAAACAGGCTCAAGGCCTCTGCTGGCTAAGTGTATTACCTGAATACTGCCAACACTGAAAGTTAGGAAATCAGAATCCTTGTAGTCTATAGAGAAATAGTGCAGAAAGTTCTCAGTATTATAAACAAAAGGGAAGTTAGAAGATAACAATGAGGGTCAAAAGACTGAAGAGCTAGTGGCCACAGCAAAACCAAATGCTATTGATGATGATGTGGTTGTCTGGTAACCAAAGAATAGAGAGAATAGTAAAAAAGTCATAGGCAAGATTAAGAAAAAGGGTTACCAGGAAGAATGACTTCAAAAATTGTCTCCTGAGTGAACTAGTTAGACAATGGCTTATATTTGTTAGAAGGTATAAAGGATGACATTTCTTTCAGTGTTGGAAAGAGACTTCTTCCCAATTTGTATCACCAAGCTTATTAGACAACTGACCTTGAAAATCTGGTGCGCAGAAGGATTTTGACCTGCTCCTAAAATACGTTCCTGATGATCATCAATCAGAAGAAAGTAATTGCATTTAGGGTTTTGGACTGATGATGTATAATGTAGTTACTTTAACAATGAGTTTGTAGGGAAAGGTAGCTGTCCTGGTTTTGGAC
>VYZS01046337.1:552-35983 GCA_013400695.1 Neodrepanis coruscans
ACCTATCCTCCCCATCTCATTGAATTTATTGATGTGTGTGAACATGTTTTAAAATGCAAAAAAAAAAAGGTAGAGAAATTATTTTTTTTTTTTTTTAATTTTTTTTTCACGAGAGCTTTTCAGTGTAAAGAATTCATTGCGCATCCCTTGGTTTGCTTGTTTTAAATTTCCAGTAACTGGCTCCAGGAGCATGACTGATTCATTGTGTCCATGAGCACTATTGGACACGTTAGCTGAGGAACTAGTCTGCACCACTGGCTAACCTAATTGTGGGAGCTTTAACTGGTCTGAAAGAACAGGAATGGAACTGTGAAAACTGTCTTGACACTTGGTCATTTCTTTTTGATGTTAATGGGGTTAACATCCTCCTCTGCCATTGTGAATTAAAAATTTTCACTGGTTGGTTTTTAGCCCACAGGGCTATTAAATGGAATCATCAAATGTGAATGAAGACCCTGGTAAAGTCTCTTGAAGTTTTTGTTTTAGTAAAACAATGGTGCAAAATTATAAATTAAAATGTAGAACAATGGAAGGTAACAAAACCAGAAATAGGAAATAGCATAAGTGATAAAAATAGTAGTGATGGTGGGGAAACAATCTGTTTTCCTTAGTCATCTCGGCCTAGTAAGGAAATGGAGATCTCTTGAACGCTTGAATATTTAGGTATCTGCTGTTAGGTGTTATGACACAGAGTTATCTCCTGTAGGAGCCACTCCAAGTAGTCTCTAGTAAACAAGACAACAAGGTGAGAATTTTAAAAACGACAAAGCCACAGCTGTAGAACCCCACATGAATCTGGCCATTTTAGCTTGTGAATGGTTTTCTCAGAAGTCTTAACTGGTCTGTGTCATGGAAAGCAGCTGAAGGATTTTGCACTGGCTTAGAGAGTTGAACTTTGTAGACCTGCACTTCTGCACACTGATGATTCCTGACTCAGACTTGGTTAACAGTGAGACATGCACATACAGAATCAAAGCCCCTGAAGATGATAGAGTTCAACCATTAACCCAGCTTTGCCAAGTCCACTAAACCATGTCACCAGGTGCCGTGTCTGCATGCCTTTTAAACATCTCCAGGGATGGTGACTCAGTCACTTCCCTGGGCAGCCTGTTCCAATATTTGACAAGCTTTTCAGTGAAGAAATTTCTCCTCATATCTAATCTAAACCTTTTCTTTGCATATACACACATACATACACAGATTTTTCAGCTGTACAGTGTTTAATGAAGATAACAATTCAGTGTCACAATCGTGGTTTGACAGACTTTGGCTAATACCTGGATTGTCTTCTAGTTCCAGCCCTATTTTATGTTCCTCTGTTGGTATCTTACATGCAATAGAAAAACAAGGTAAACCAAAATACCAAGTTACACTTTACTAGGAGGTTAAAATGTTTAAACTCTGCTCTTGACTGTTACTCTCCAGCTACCTTGGTAAATTGACTGAATTAAATCTGTCTCGCTTAGGAATGACTTGTGAGTTTCTTTTCTTAAGAAAGGTGTGTGTGTTTGTGAGAGACAGTTTATTAACATGTCATGTTGTAGAAACTAATCCTATTACCACCCTTCCTAGTAGAAAACAAGCTCAGGCATGTGGTGCTCTCATCACTGCAGGACTTCTTCCAGCACAAAGGCAGCTTCCATTCCCTGTGGCCTGTGGGTAATCTCTCTCTCATACTTCTGCCTCCAGGGCACCCTTCAACATTTTGTACTTAATGTTGCAATTCAGTAAATGCTAATTACCACAATAAAGATTGCCCTTATATGCTGATTAGGATGTCTTTTTATCCCTAACCTAAGTAAGATTACATATCACTGTCAGAGTGTTTAAGCCCAGTGAACTTGACTGAGCATTTCAACGTGTCACTTGGTACCATGCAACATTTTAGTGCACTAAAGTTGATGTAGATGTCTGTAGAAACATGATGAGTAGGGCTATATGAATCTTTCATAATGAAGCATGAAATAGGATGGAATTCTCCTGGACTCCAATCTTGCAGACACTGATTTAATGGAACTATATCCTCTAGTAAAAGAAAATTGAAGCCAGTAATAAGCACTGAGCTGACTCAAAATTTGTTGTCAAAACTGGTTTTGAATTACTAAGAGGGGAAAAAAAAAAGAAGGAAGTAGTGTGGACAATATATATATATGTGTGTGTGTATTCAAAAATAGTCATCTTTTCATAACAGTAACTTCCCCGTGTGTTTTGACTTTTGTGATTTAAAACCAGGGTTAATGGAGCAATCTGAGAAGTGTGGAGCCTCCTTATACTCCAGTGTCATGCATGCTGCCAGTTGCCAGGTTTATGAAAGGTGCCTTAAAACTCAGAAGGTGGAGAGGATTTTCTTTGATAGTCAGGGCAGTGGAAACCCTTCCTCTGGAGATGAGTTGTTTTTGCAGCAAAATGAAGCCTGTACGATTTAATTGCCATTGATAATACTTGGGGGAGTAATAATTTGGGAGTGAAAAAACTTGTTTGGGGAAGAAAGGCAGGGTTGCTGTATGAATAATGTGCTGTAGTTTGGTTATAAACAAACTAAAAGAAAGTTTGTAATTGCTTAGGTAGGAGGTTCTAGAGGAGTTTTTACCAGAAGCAGTGAAAATAGAAAGCAACTTGTAGTTGTAAGGCTGGGCTTAATCAGCCTAATTAAAAACATTGTCTGGTGTGTTTGTGGGTAGCAGTGGTGAAGTTCCATTTTTAAGCAATATCTGTTGATGTGTCTGTTTCTCCCTTTCCTCAGATTGAAAATGCATTTGACAGATGACTGGGGAATTTCAGCTTTCCCTATTCTCTGTCTGGCACCTAAAATAACCCCACTTTTGGCTGCCTGCCCTTCCCCAGGTTTGGAGGGCAGCAAGGCAGAGGGGAGAACAAAATGTAGTGTAGTGACTACACATAAAATTTGGCAACCAAGTATGAACAGTTGTTTCCCCAATGGTTACGTTTTAACAAAAAAAGCTCAGACTCCAGTAACAAGTCCAAGTTTTCCAATTCTTGTTTTCAACCAAATGAAAGGAAAAAGTCAATCACTAAAATTTTCACAAAAGGAAACTTGAAAACGTATTTTGTTTTAATTTTTCAAAAGAATGATATTTGAGTTATTTGGTTGCAAAGGAAACTTTGCCCTTAGTAGTAGTATGAGTTCTCTTGACATTTGTAGACTTAGTTCAAAAGTTTCAAACATAAAAAGGCACATTTCAGTTTAACTGTTTGGAAGTAGTTTGTGTGAAGTGTAGTCCTCTGAAATGTCTCAATTTGTATAGTCAGCATTTTTTCAGTAGAGAAATATGAATGTCAAGTGAGTCAGCTTCTGAACTGGGTGCCAGGCTGTATTATTAAGTTAAAAAATGAAAATAATAATTGGAAATGATTCACAGTGTCTGTGAGTATCATACACACTTTCACTTGCCAGAGCCATCCTTCTCATTTAGGAAAACATGGAAATAATTGGTGAGGCTAAGAGAAACATGACAGCTGAAGATATTGAAGTTTATGCCAGATCTGGAAGGCTACCTTTGTGTGTTTTCTGAACCACAGAATGGGGCATCAGGAGCGTTGTGTCCTTACCTTGGCACTCTCCTACCAATGCAGCCCCACCTGGCTCTTGGGTGACCCGCCTTGTACAGTGGCACCAGCTTCCAGTGCAGGCTTGTCCAAGTCCCTGTGGATTTGAGAGCCTGTGCGGGCTGGGAGGTAGCAGCATGGAGATGAACCAGGGTGTATTTTAATTTTGCTGTCCTTCCTGTGTCCTTCCTATCCTGAAATATGACCTCTGATATTTATACAATAGATACGCAAATTTGAGGCGGGAAAATGTTCTATTTCTTTTTTCCTGCTTGTATATCAGTCCTGTTAATAACTACTGCTTCTCTTGTCAGGGGTTTTATTAACATTTATAAATTGCTTTGTCTGTATTTAAAAAAAGGACAAAATACTTGTTATTTTGTTTTTGCTGACCTTCCTCCTAAAACCGATGTGACTGATGACATAATAGGTAGTAGGGAGAAGTTGTGTATTAATATTTAATAGGAATAGATAGGTTTATTACTGAAAGATGTAAAATGCCCTTATGGCTGTCAGCTGTAATTATTGCCTCTGTCTAGAAGGTACATACGCATTTGTGTATTTATGGAATTAAGTTTAGAAAGTCAAGATGATCAAAGTTAAGCATTTAAATAGACTGTGTTTGCCAGAATTAGCTATTATGGTTGTAGGGTTTTGAAGAAAGAGAGCATATTTCAGTGCATTAGGGATTCAATTTTTTACCTTTATTAATATTATTTCTAACCCTTATTAATCCCTTATTAGCCTTTATTAAACCTTTAATAATTAATCATTATTAAGATGAATGGATCTTCAGCTTTAAGGGTTGGTGCTGATTTTGGAGAAACAGCAGAGCTGTCTCCAGATTAGCTGAATATTGCCTTTAGTCAGGAGAGCCCATGTTGACCCTGCTCTGTCTCTGTGAATTGGTCTTCAGCTTGAATTTTCATGCCTCTCAGCATTGAATCCTGCTCGTGCCTGGTTTTCAGGTTTTGAACTTCAAACTCCAAATGTACAGGGAATTTGACACAACTTCGAGGTAATACTCCTATATTCCTTGGCAGGTGTAGAATATTTGCATCCCCAAAGCAGAAGGGAGCTTGTGAAGTGACTGAAACAGTAAAGGCCTAAACTAGCTATTATTGCAATTCAAATGGAAATAGATGGGATTTTTCTATTGGCTGATAAAACTGATTATTTTTATTTGATGTTCAAGTGACAGATTTCATCAGCCTAGAGGTTCTCTTCCAGTATTTCCATTCCAACAGGCAAATACTGAAATCAAAGCTTTCCGAGCTTTCTGTCACTTCTGCTTTCTGTCAACATATACACAATCCAAAATTGTATTCTCTTATTAAATGAGCAAGAACAGTGCGCTGGAAGCATGGTTATCCTCACCCAGAGGGCAGAGATCTTATGAAAAAGTATGTATCTTCACATAACAATGTTGTTTGTTTTTCTTTCCCTTGAAATCCCACCACATTGTTGTGAAGTTAATTTAGTTGCTGTTGCTTATGATGAGCACCTCACAGGAATCTATGGTAAGGCTAAAGAAACAGCTTCTGAGCTTTTTAAAGATCAGTCTTAAAATAGAAGTTTTGGGGGGAGAATAGGAATTGTATTTCAGGAGCTGAGAGGTTTATTTTTATCAGTGATCAAATGGACTTCTCAAATCAAATTCAGTGCCACCAGCTCGTGATGTCCACTGCATGGCTGCTGTATGCACTAGGGTGATGAGGACTCTTTCTACTTCCCTTCTTATGTTTTCTGGTTAAAGTCAGGAAAGTTTTAATATACATAGTCTGACAGCATTTATTATAACAACCACATCCCCAGACTGTACAAGTAGGGGAAGCTGTGCTTGTCAGCCTTGAGCAGCACTCAGACATGCAGCTGTTGTGAGATGCTCTCACAGAGACAAGTATTGCTGTGCATTCCCAAGGGATTTTATTTTTAATTTGAAAAAGGCCTTCAGAGGTGTGAATGAGTTGGGCATCTGTTCTCTGGTTCCCACAGGTTCGTGGTCTCTGAGTTTCATGTTTAAATGGGTCTCAAAATGAGGCTTAGTGAAGTTTTGTCTTTTTAAAATTCCCAAATCCCCTATCTTAGACCTTGTCATTTGGAATGAAGCCTAGACATACTGCAGTGTTCATACACCTTGAATTTCTCCTGGTTTTAGGTTTTCTTAGGAAATGATCATGTTCTTTGTCCTGCGTTAGAGGAGGAAATTCCCACCCTTCATACACCCACAGGTTCTGTAGCAGATCCACAGCCGATGTGCTGGCAGCAGGTTGGGCTGCACAGCACTGGCAGCTGTAGTTTGTGTGTAATTACTGCCTGCATGTATTAATGTAATAATCATGTAATTGTGGAATGATGACAATTGTATGACTGTATTGTCTGCGTGGTATATGGAAATGATACTATGATTATAAAGTCATTATACAGTATGCCCTTCTTGTACTGTTGGTGGGTACCTGCAATCCATAACAGGGCTGGCTCTCCCTGGAAAGTTGGTGAAGTTTGTTTGCTTTTATCTGTTACCATTTGCTGTGAAAAATGTAACCAATTTCCCCAATTCAGGTTTCTTCTAACTACTGGCCATCTGTTGTAGTGCAGAAGGATTTCCTACAGGGAGATGACTGCTTTAACACAGTTTTGCCATTGATGCCATATCAGCAGTGCTTTCCTGTCATCTTTCTCGTGTGATAAACGATTGCTGAATTGACAGCTGTCACATAAGTGCTTAGGTAGCAATTGGGAAGATCCACTGTATCTGAATTCCTTCACTCAGTCAGTGCATCTGAAGAAGGGAGGAGAAGACAAAAGGATTTCTGCGATGTTTTAGAATGAACTGTAGAATTTAATTTAATTTCTGTAATTTATCAAAATTAATAATAGCAAGATTTCTAGCAGTAAGAAGTCACAGAGAATCACTGTAACGCAGAGTCCTACCAGACATGCTGATGTCTAATTGTGCAGACATGGAATTTCATTTATTTCAGTAGGACATCGTTTATGCATAAAACTTAGCCTTTTTATATAAAAAGTTTTCAAGATGTATTTTATATGAAAGATGGTGATTACTTAATGTTTACCCATTTCCTGATTAAGATGTTCTGGAGGTTTTACTGTAGACAAGCTTCTGATATTTGGAGCCCAGTGACTGTTTGAAGACTTCCAGAAAGAGAAAAATACAATCTGGGCTGAAAAGTAGTAAGTCTTTAAGAGTAACAGGAGTCCTGCATTTAGAGACTCTCTGGTGTAGGAATTACCTTGCATATTACATTTAGAGGGGAAAGAAGCTGGATGGGCATGGATGTACTGAGGGATGATTTTGTTTCAGTTTTGGTGTAGTTTTGGAGCTAAGCACATTTGAGGTTTGGTGCTGGCAGGTGTGGGCATTGGTAGAGAATGTGTTCTATTTGAAGCCCCTGCCTGGGTGTTGTGTCCTGCTCAGGCCGTGTCCAGGCAGATCCACAGATGGACACGATGAAGGCCCTGCACTAGGGAGGGCTGTGACCCCTGGGGAACCAGCTGCAGCTGTGTGTTCATGAGAGATGTGAGCAGCTGTGAGAGCCCTCCCAAAGGAAAAATGGATATTCATTTACAATAGCATTGCTTCCAGGACATTGCTAGTATGGCTGCAGGGATGTACAATCAGAAAGTCTGTGCTACCTGGCATGACATATCTAAGTGAACAGTTACTGTACTGGAGCGAGACCTGATCTATAGGAGACAGCTCTGTGACAGCGTGGGTGCTGGACCCAGTAGCAGGCAGAAAAGCAAACAGAATATTATGGGTTATTAAGAGAGAAATAGGGAACAAACTGCAGCAACATCGTTGTGCCACCATGTAGATCTCTGCTGTTCCAGCACCTTGAGTATCCTGTGTGGTTTTGGTGTATTTTTTCAGTGGTTAGAGTAGAATAGAGAAAACTTATGGGAGGGCTACAAATAAATTTGGGGCAGGGATGGGTCATCCAGAAGGAGCATAGAGACATATCCCAAGCTGGAAGGGAGTAAATTAGAAAAGCCAGAGCTCAGCAGTAGCTGAATTGAGGAAACAGATTCCTTCCTGCCATTTTGTCTGTACAGCTGTTGGGTTCCCGTCCCTCATTCCCAGCTGCTGTGCTGCAAGGACACTACTGACAGTGTACTGCCTCTTCATAGGAAACCAAACTGCCCTTTCTTCTCCTTTTGTTCTTTCCCTCCCTACACTGGTGTCTCCTCAGCTCCTTTTTTCCTGCCCAAATCTCCCCTTTATTCAATGCTTTGCACTTCCAGGACCTTCTTCTTTACAGTTCCCCACGATGTTGTCAGACTGCTCTGGGGTGCCTGATGCTGAGCAGCCCTGCTCACTAGCTCCACAAGGTGCTGAGGGTCTGTGCAAACCCACGCAGAGAACACAGAAAAGCAATGCAAGGCCACACACCACATGTCTGCTGTCAGCATGCAATGATAAGAGCAGATCTTTGTTTCCAGACAGCATGGATGGGCTCAGAAATCTTTACCAGCTGCCCTCAGACAGAGCCCCACCACACTCTGGGGGACAAATTAGACCCAAGTGGGCAATTTGGCATTTTGCAATGGTGCATTTTTGTGGATGGTCAAATGTACTTGGGAGAGCCACGTTTTACCCAAGTTTTATAATTGAGTTATTATGGAAGTGTGTAAAAAATGGGGTTTAGAAAAGAAGTGCTGACACTAGAACAGCATGAACACAGCTGTTATAATATAGTAAATTTGTTAGAAATTGTATAGCTAACAAAGTAGGTCAACAGCTTCAGAGGAAAAACTGTTTCAGATGGCATGCTGCTCTGTCTTAGAGATCTTGATGTTTTTTCAACATGAGAACAGAGATATTTTCCCTTCTGTGCTAATTCTTGTCATTTTTGCTTTTAAAAATATTCATGCTGGAAGGTGGGGGCTGACCTCCAACTGTGAGTAAATACAAATCCAATGTGTACAATATAGCACAGTGGATCACAGACCAGAGAATGTAAGGATGACTATACCATGCCAGACCACAGGTCACATTTTGCTGGTATCTCACTATGACAGTCCTTATAGTATCCATGAATTTGTTTCGTGAATTTGTCCAGTACCTTTTTGAACTTTTTCAGAATTTTAGCACAGTCCTGTGGAACGAATCCCAGAGATTAGGAAGAAACATGAGACTCGGCTTTTCTAATTTCTGGCCTGCTTGCCTGGGCAATGCCTCTCTGCCTGTTCAAGACGACCTGACCTGGCCTTGCCCTTGCTGATTTTTTGCTTTCCAGCTCGATTTGGAGTTCTCTGTTCAGCCATGCTGGCTTCGGAATGGGCTGTACTTGTGCTCCACTGAGGTAATCCCTGAAGATCAGCCAGCTCCTGTGCTCCTATTTGCCCTTCAGAACAGTTTCTGATAAGATCCTGCCTGCCAGCTCTCTGAGAAGCTGTTAATGCATTTAGCATTGCATGTCATTTAGGCCTCTAAAGTGCTAATTGTAGTGCTAGGCTTTATTCAGTTTTTTTTCCTTTATTGTTGCTCCCTAAACAGGCCTTTGCCTGTCTTGCATCATAGACTCCAGCTCTTGAAAACACAGGTCCATCTACCTGTAGCTGGGAAGTCCCCAGGTCCCTCATGCCCTCCAAGGTAGCTGTTCCCCAGCAGCAGTGGTCAGAAAAGTAGGACATTTTCCAATATTATATCAATAGCTGAACAAGAAAACTTCCCACTGATTTACAACTCAGAGCAGATTATTCTCTCTGTTTTGCCCTCATTCTCAGAAGGATTTACATTGTTGTCAGTGAACTACCCCATGTTAGATTTTCATTAGCTGGTAATGAAGTTGAAGACATGAACATTTCACTCCAATCCATTTATTTCATCTCCCTTCAGGTCCCACCTCAAGTCCCCACTTTCCACTTTCCCCTCATACCTGTTAACCCCTGCTTGACCATCTGGCTTACAACCCAATGTAATTACTTAGTCTGACTCAGTGGTTTTGGTGAATGATAGTGTCAAACTGTTCTAGGGGACAAGATTAATCCAAATACTACATACAGCTGTTAGACTTTCTGTAAACACTTTTCATTTGCCTGCACAAATATTGATGCACAAAGGTAGCACTTCTCAGTCTCTCCATCCCTCCTCACCTCTGTTTAAATTCCAGTGCTTTAATCTCATCTTCCTTGTCCAATTTTTTTTCTCTCTAGTCTGCTCCAGGCAAAAAGGTTTTGACGCACTTTTCTCACCCATTTTCAACCTTCCTGTGATTTTCCATTGCCAGCCAATTTGTTGCTTTGACGTGAGCTGTTGATGTTGGGAAGGTTCAGCAGTGATTACCACAATACATTTATAGTTACAGTTGTTCTTGAGAACCTCCAATACTGGAATATGTAAATACCAGTCGTACCTTGACTGACAAGTACATTGCTTCATGGTGTAGCTTGCATGAGAAAGAAAGGCTGAGTGCTGAAGTGGTAAGAAGATTGGTACCACTGGTAAGATTTTCAAGGAATTCTGCCTTCCCTTCTCAAGGCAAAATCGAACTCCTTTTTGATGAGTCAGAGGCTCAATGTTGAAATTGCTCGTGACGGTGGCTCTTAATTGCTCTGTGGAGCTCAGAGTCTTGTTTTCTTTACATATCCTGAATTGTGTTCTGGAGCTTTCATCAGTGTTGATAACCAGCTTCACAGGTTAATCCTAATGATTTGGGGCTTTTTCAGCAGTCTCCTGTCCCATTAAAAATTTGGTTTTTATATAAGCATTTGAAAACATGGAGTATTTAAGACAAAGGAAACAACTGTGTTCATTGTCTTTTCTGTACTGTGGCTTGAATATCATGCCATTTGTGATGAAATTCTTCTCAAAACAAATTCATGTACGTTTTAAAAAAACTTAATACTGCAGGATTTCCAATTCCTTTTTCTTGCATTGGCTGTCTTTTGGCTGCTTTCATTTCTACACAACTTTTNTTGGGTGGTGTCATTTCTCCACAACTTTTTTGTTTTTTTTTTTTTTTTTTAATTTATTTCTAAAGCACTATAGTTGTGTTATGAGCTACCAAAACTCTATTCCCTGTTGATAACATTCGTAATATTCCCATCTTGTATGACTGCAGAATCTGGGAGCTGAATATTTCAGTGAAATCTATCTGTTCTTCGCAGAAGCTAATGCTAGTGTTTTTTTCATTTGGTGTTAACATGTGGGGTTTTGCACAGAAATGGACCCAAACATGACCTGCAATTACAGTCTCAAAATCTGACTTCTTCCATGTGTGAGTAATTTATTTTCGTGCTGACTTGCAGTTAGATGTTCATCCTATTTTTTCCCCTGGCTTACATAATCCTTATCTAGCAGCTGACATTGCAATCTAAGTTGCAGTGATACTTAGCAAGGAGCGGAAAAATGATTGGAATGATACGTTTTAACATTTCAGAGTCACAGGATGTTCAGTTTATGCTTCTAACTGCTCAGTAACCTTATTGACAACAAGACTGTTACTGAAATACTGACCCTGTTTTTAACAATACAGCAAAATCATGCTATTATGTGCTATTGTGTTTTACTAGTGGAGAATTGGAAAAATGATTTACTCCTTGGTTTAGTAAATAGGTACTATTATTCGGAGAAAATCAAATAGCAAGAATTGAACCTCTTCCTTGCAAGAAAATTAATGTTGCACTATCAGCTGTGTTTCAGCTTAATGTTGTTTGCTTTGATTTCACATTTGCAAAGAGGTTTGTTCACAGAGGATGCAGTTTTATCTACATGATGTACAACAGGTAATGAAAGACCAATATTCAACAAATACAGCAGAAATATTTGTTCAACAAGAACAAGTATTTTGGCTGCATATACATTTTAAAGGCAGGCAAGCAGTGGCTGATAAAGAGTTTACAAGTCTTACCAAAGTTGTGAGTGATTCAGTAAACTGGGACCATTCTGGCCCAGACCATCTGGATCAGGCACTATGAGCAAAATGAAATATTTGTTTTTGAACTAAATGTTCATTAGCAGTGTGTGCAGTATGCACCCTTTCACGTGTGAAAGCCTTGAGCTCAGCCTTAATCATCCATCACTTCATGCTGCCCAGCTGGAGAGCAGCTTTGCAGAAACAGATTTGGTAGTCCTGGTGAACACCAACTTGATCATGAGCCATGTTCCTTGACTACAAAAACGGCTAGTGATAGGCTAGCAGGTTGTGGGAGGTGATCCTTTTCTTCAGCTCAACACTGATCAGCACCTGAAGTGCTGTGCCAACTTCTGGGCTCCCAAGTGCAACAGAGACAAGGAAATACTGGAGAGTCCAACAAAGAGCCCAAGTTGTTGAAGGGATTGGAGCATCTCACATGAGGAATAGTTGAGGGAGCTTGAGCTGTTTAGCCTGGAGAAGAAGAGGGAGATCTTTGCCCTGGAGCGGGGAGGGAAGTATAAAATTTTGTAGCTTTTAATGTGAGCAGCATCTTTGACTTCCTGTTAGTTGTGTGTGGCTTTATTTTGAGTTACTTTTATAGCCACCAAGTTGTTTGAGAGGGAGACCTTATTAATGTATGTAAATATCTGAAGGGAATTTGTGGAGAGGATGGAGCCAGACTCTTTCCAGTGATGCACAAAGGAAAAGGCACAAGACGTTCTCTTTGAACATCTGGAAACATTTTTTTAGTGTGAGGGTGACTGACCACTGGCTTTTCTTTGTTGTGGATTGTTCAATTGTTTTGTTTTTACATTTTATGAGTGCTATTTTCACAGAGGTTCTTTCGCAGAGCTCTTTTGGTTGCAGTGAAGTTCCTTCATTACATGGAGTTGTCAGTCCTTGGCCTTTCAGTTATTTTGGAGATTGCAAGTCATAGGTTTCCTTGCTGGTAGCTCCAAGGCTTTAAAACTGAGATTAGATCCAAGAGTTAGAACATACCAATTACAGCATGGGAATAAAGAAAGGGTAAAGAATGGATCAGAATGTTTTCAGACATGAGCCTGGGAACAGGAGAACTATGTGTGTCTGTGGAGAGAGAACTTGAATAGGGGGTAGGAACTGGCTCAGTGCCGTAGAAAGGACAGAGGTAAAGAGCAGCTAAGAAAGGCTCAAAAATAATTTAGGATTTGTGAATATCACTGAAAAATGTTATGTAAGTAATGAATACAAGTTGTTTGAAAATCTGTACGTGTCAAATTAGAACTATGTTTGTTGCCGTGGCTAGAGTGTATCTTAATGCTGCCATGGGCAATGGACACTCCTCTTCTGAATCATGGATATTGTACTGAAGTGTTGAGATTGAGTAGTACTTAATCAATAATAATCACAATCAAGATTGTATTTTAATGCATTTTAGGATAATTAGTCATTTATCAAATGGCTTTGGTTGGAGGGCATGTAAAATGTCTGACAGATGAAGCTTCTTTAAAGTTTCATTCAAAAACATTTGGCAGATTATTTAAGTGAGCAGTTTTTTGCCTGTAGCTCATTTGTAAATGGGTTTTGTGAAAGTCTGTGCTGGGGCATGTGAGGGTTGCAAAGGGTTTGTGTGTCACTGTCTGAGACATTTCAGTCTGAGCTGGGTTATGAGATGGGCAGCATTCTGTACTGATGATCTGCAAAACTACTCACAGTTTGTTTCAGGGGGGTTGTGTCCAGGTGGTTTGCAGCCCTGGGGTGCTGGGAGGAGACACAGCAGAACACACTGCAGAGACACACTGAGCATTTTTGACTAATCATTTTTATCTACTAATTGCTGCTAAAATGAAATTTTACAAATTTTACAAATTTACAACTGATAAAGTTGTGAAAATATAAAGAATATAAGAAATCTAAGGCATCATTACCAACTCTACAGTTAGACAAAACACTGACTCTTTGTGTATTTACATGGGGCTTCAAAGGACCATAGAAGAAATGGTAGAGACTGTCTAGGATTTTACATTTATTCTTAAAATCATTCTCAGTGTAATCCAATTTGTCTTGCTCTGTCTTTGGAGTCACACAGGTCAAAGGCAGTGATGTGGGTTAAGGCTGAGGGATATTAACTTGTCTCTCATTTAAAAGTAGGGATGTCAAATGCACAGATGTTTTAAAATCACATTTCAGCATGTTATCTAATTTTTATGGTTAGTCATTACTGTAACTAACTCAACAGAAAGGAAAGAGAAAATTGGTATGGCTTCTAAAATCAATGAGCCATTAAATAGGTGACAATAATCTTGATATAAAATTGGAATATTTAATTGGCATGCAAAATACCTTGAGAAAAGCCAAGGGGAAAAAAAAAGCCTTGAAAATACCATTTCAGGCTGTTCTCTAAATGCCAAGTGTTTATCCCTTGCCCATGAAGTTCAAGTCAAGGCAGCCCTGATGGGGTCACCACAGCTCTGCTCCTTCAGTACACGGATTGCGTCTCCTCTTGTGCATTTTGTGTGTGTCTGTATTTGCTTTTGTGGTTTTCTGTCTTTGATTCTGTGTGAACAGGTGGGGCTGCAGAGGTAACAGTGATGTTTTGCCTGTTTACACCCAGTGGTGTAAATGCCCACACTATTTTGCCATGTGACTGATTATTTACTAATAATAATCCAGGTTATTCTTGTACATAACACAAGTAACAGGATTTTCACCACTGTCTGTGAGAGAGACCTTTGTAGCTTGGCTTGTAAACAAAGCTTGAGTTTGGTTTTCCAGTTGGTTTGCCTTTGGTTTTTCTAGTTGATGTTCTTCCTTTGTCTCAAGTGCCACCTGTGATATTTTCTTTCTCGTTTTTCTAGCACTGGAGAGCAGATGTGCCCACAGAGGGTGCTCAGTATCCCTGCTGGCACTGAGCAGGGAACCAGCAGCTTGTGCATCCTTCCCTGTGCTGAATTCCTGCACCCTCCTCATGCTCAGCTGGATCCCTGCCCAAGAGGAGGAGAGCACAGGTGGGGGCTCCTAAGCTCACCTCTCCCCTCAGCTGAGGACTCATATTCATTGCTTACCTGGGCCCCCTTCTGAGCTGCTGCCTTGGGCTGAGAGTGCTTTGTAGAAGCAGGTGTCAGGAGCCTGCCAACCCCTCAGGAACTTTTCAGGCTCTTCACTAGATGTCCCATTCTTTGTTTTGCATTGTAGAATGCTTTTCCATGTTGGATTGAATGTTTCAGGAGGAAACCATTCAGAGAAAGAAAAAGAAGGCAAAGTATTGAGATGGCAAATAGAGGCAGTATGGCTTGTCCAGACAAACAGTTGAATCAAAGGTGGAGCTCATGGTACTTGAATCACTATTACCTGGCCAAGTAGGATTATGCTGACAGCAAGTGCTGTTTGAAGTTGTTTTCTGTTCTTATATTTTGCCTTGTTGTTCCTGTTTTACTACCGGTTTACGAATGAGTTATATTAATAGTAATTGTGTTTTTCATGTTGCTCTTATTTGTAGTATTGTGTCTGTATATTATGGTACCTGATCGTCTAGGAGTGAGATCAGACAGCATAACCAGGACTCAACTGAAATCATGTACAATTGAGATTGATCCTTTTCTCCCCCAGAAAATACGAATCTAAACTTCTCAAAACTGTTTACATGAAGGTAGACAAAAATGCATAATGGAAAAACCAAATCACATAAAGAAAACGTTATATTTCATTCTCCTATGGAGCTAAATTTTCAAAGCCTTTCCCCTAGCCCTTAAAGCATTTTCTCATGTGTGTGTTGTGCTCTGTTTTTGAAAATCTACCCTGAGAACATGCAGCACCCCTTTATTAAGTTGCCAAATGATTTTAGCAATCTTATTTTCCACATCTGGTTTTTAAACCTCTTTGAAAAGCAGCCAGACCTGTGAAAAGAAGTCATGAATTGCAAATATGTGTGTCTCTGAAAGTTACCTCACATTTTAAACCTTGCACTGCTGCTCTGGCATGGTGCAAACAGTGCCTGCACTGACTGGTGCTGGCAGCAGCTCGACACTGGGGAAGACTGTGGGAAGCTGCAGAGCTCTGTGACCAGTGTGGCTCAGGTAGGAAAATTCACTGTGAAAAGCATCTCTGGTTAAGTGCCCATGTGCTGAAGTAGCCTTAGAGACTTGTTGCTTTTAGCATCTGTTTCTCTTACTCTTTCTACTCATTCTCTGGGTTTTCTCAGGGAAGCTTTTTGACTACTTTTTCTTCTAGTGCTTGGTTTACAAGTGCTAAATGTTTTAAGTCAAGTTCCAGCTCAACAGTATTTTCAAATATGAGTCCTTTATGTCCAACAAACTCATTTTCTTTCTGTGTCATGAGATGGTACAATAATGGCCAGAAGAAGATGACATGACAAGGTGGCCCCAAGCCCTCTCTGCCACCGTGGAGAAGCAAAGGAACAAGATGTAGGACCTGAAAACCCCAAATTTCAGTTGAAATGGCATACTGATCACTTCCACTGCCTGCCCAGAGCCACATTCAGAGTTCAGACAAGCACAAGCCTCCCCTCTTGCAGAGCTGAGTTTTGTGCCTTTTGATATGTTAGGACAAAGAAATTGTTTTTCCACTTGCTGTGTCTGTTGTATAATATAAAGTTGTGCTGTGGCTGGTAGATGATTCATTAAGCTGCAACCGTAAGAACCAAAACCTTTGAGGTTTGAAAGCAGTTTTGACCTCTTTATTACTGTACAGAGGTTCCTAGTACTGTACAATTAGTACTAGCATGTACACTAGCAATTAAGAAGTCAAGAAAGTGGAGACAGAACAATAGTCCATCTGTTTGACAGAAATAACTATTAAGATCAGTATGAGTTTACATGCTTCTTTACTACTTAAACTGCCCTAATGACTAATGTTCTTGTGGCAGAATTGCCTCGTTAGCTAATGAAAATTCTTTGGGAAACCCCTAGGAAGAACACTTGTGAGGTGCTAGGCAAAAATTAAATATTGATTATTTTTAATGCATCAAATTAAACTTAATCATACTTTAGGAAATACATAATGTTTCCCAGAAATAATTGAAATCCCACTGCTGGTTTCTCTACAAGGTGGTTTCATACTGAAATGAGTTGCAGTACAATAGAAGCTGCTGCTAACGTATAATTTGTGAAATCCAGAAAGTGTTAGCATATCATTTAGATAATGAAACCTTTATACCCATCTAGATTTGTAAGTACCAACTTGAGTGAAGGAAATGCTATTTCAGTGCTATTATATTAAATTATATACATTTACTGGGGGGTTTAGATGGTTTTATGTTTAATTTACAAGCTTTTCATTCCAAGCTTTTCATTTATTCTCAGCAATTAAGGAAGCTGTAGTTTTAAAACCTACTGATAGTAGTGTTAAAATCAAGTGCATATTCACAGGACTGACCAAAGTCTTGAATGATCAAAGTAGTTAATAAATATGACTAACTTCCTAGGCAGTCTTAATAGCTGTTTTTTCTGAACATTTTAATTGCACATTCCTCTTATGAACCACCATCACTCTCTGCTTTTTCCCCATTTGGTTTAGGAGCAGCAGCTGAATGTCTCGCTGCAAATGAAGGGAAGAGCGAGGAGCGAAGCAGGCAGTGGTCTCTCTGGTTGTGGCAGTGCTGGCAAGAGGTGTCAGTCCAGCCCCCATCACATAGTCTTTCATGGACAGCTAAACTGCTGCGTCCATTCAGCTCCACCATCTGTTTAGGATTTTTTTGCTTGTGGGTCATCACAGAACAGCTTCATGGTCTAACTTACCCATCTTGTGCCAGGATGGGTCAGGGAGCTGTTGCCCAGATGCTGCAGAGGGAGCACATCTGGCTCCCAGAGGATGCAACAGTGGGGCTGTGTAGCTCACAGCACAGATGGGGGACCACATCTCTGGTGCTGCCATCTGCCCTGTCCCAGCCACCAGCCACCTCCCAGTCCTGCCACATGGCCTGAGTCATGGGGTCTGACGTGTTCAGTAAATTGAGTAGGAACAGCTGACACCGTTTTGATCTGTTGTTTTCAGCAACGTGGGGTAGTCAGGCAACTTTGGAAAGGATCTATAGAAGATGATACATTTCCATATTTTGTGTTTGGAAGTCTATGCTTTGAAAGTATTAGGAGCTCAGAACCTAAAAAAGTAATAATTTAAAATTGAAAAACACTGTTCTATATTTAAAAGCCTTCATGGAATTTACACTGAGCTGGGAGAGTCTTGTTGCTACTTCCATTTAGGAGTGTCCCTTAGTGTAAGTAAGGCAGGCTGCAGGAGCTTCATTCCTGATGTTGGTATGTGTATGGGAAGGCTCCTTTCTTGTAGGTTGGTGTGTCCCCACTACCTGCAGAACGAGGTGCTTTAATGTACTTGTGCAGTAGATTTTCATTGCTGGAGGATCTGCAGTTGATACTGCGGAGAATGAGCAGGTCAAGACCACTTCTAAGGAAGTGCTGTCCAGATCTGTAAACTGGAATGAGGAGTAGCCCAGGAGCTCACAATTGCATCTCAGCTCAAAAAGAGCTCCTGAGCTCTCAGTTTAGCTGCATTAAGCTGCAGGGAAAGGCCAAACAGGACAGCAGGACACAGGAGGGGCATGACCACAGCACTGAGTGTTGCTCCAGTCCTGCTCAGTGTCAAAGGTGCTGGGCAGCTCTCCCTAGGCCAACCCAACAGCATGGACAGGGTGGACTTGTGTGACCCAGCACTAGTTCTGTAGGCTGAAAACTCAATTTTATGGTCTAAAATAGGAAAAATATGGTAACTTTTAAAAGCAAGTCAAGAGGAGCAGCTGCTGTGGAATATTGCTGCATCCTACTCCTTTGTTTTTGCAGCGGAGATGTCTTGAAGGCACCAGGAAGGTACCAGCAGTTCCAGCTGAGCAGCACCCTGGCATCAGGTGTTTTGCACATCCTTCACATTATTACCTCTCTGAATTGCATCCTTAGTCCTTGTTATGAAATCTCAGGCAAACTGTTAGTTTTTCTTACCTCACTTTTTCCTTTTATAACTTGTTGAGTGTTTTCTGTAACTGTTGAATGCTTAAATATCCTAGTGATAGATGCCTATGGAAAATAAAGCAAAACAAAGGCTGCAGGAGTTACAGTCTGCAGAACTATTTGTAAAGCACTGGTTGATTCTCAGACATGACTGCAAAGCATTTTCAGCAGATTTTGTTTAATTGTAAGCAAGCTCTTTATGTCTGAGTGTATGGCTTGCTACATTGTTTGATTGCTGCAAATAGTTTCTGAATAGTTTCTGAAAGCAGGGCTGAGGCTTCTAGTGTGATAGAAAATTTTTCGCCTGTGGAAGGAAGGAGGCAAGTTTTAACAGTGTTTCACCCCCTGAAGCTTTGTTTTTTTGAAGTAACTGGCCAGTATAGGGGGTCCTGGTGTCATTGCAGACTAGTTCTAGGATATGGTAAATGTTTTTGAGATTCCTGCCCTGATTTAATGGGGTTTGAGCATGCTGAATGTCATTGAATGTGAGTAGTGTTATTGTGTGTTCCAGCAGAGCTAAGAGTTCAAGGTTATCCCCAAGTAAAGAAACTTCGAAGAATTAATGCAAGAAATTTTCTTGCTGTTTTAGTACCAGAACCAAATGACATGTCTGTGCCTGCCCGTGTTCTGATGCTGTCTTTGCTTTCCAATGCCAGCAAGAACACAGCTTGGAGGTACTATGGCACTTTAGAATCTGCTTGTGTGGTGATGTTCTATAAAACATAAAGGAGCTGTGGATGCCGTATTTTTCCATAATCCTCTTGAATTGTCAATTAGAGCAGTTATTTCTGTTAGTATCATTGATGTGCTGTCAGCATTTTTTGAAGTCATCCTGCCTTCTGAGGAGGGATTTCCTACTTTATAAAAGCTAAAATAATTTTGAATCTTAGCACAACCCCCAGCACTTAGTTTGAGGCCATTTATTTTTTATTTTGTTTGGGGGACCATAAGGTGGTCAAAAGATTGAATCATTAAAGCGAAGAGAATGCAGGGATATTTCAGGAAAGGATTTCCAACTCCTGTGACCTCATGCTTCCAGAAGAAACAGAATGATTTGCAGGGATTTGGCACTTTCTTTCTCATACTCCAAGTTAATACATTGCACTATTATACTCAAAGTTAATGCATTTCACTGTTCCAGATGTGGTCATCAGTGCTCGTCGTCTCATGGACAGGGGAAATGTTGGGGAAAAAAATGTTGAGACACAAAATCATTAGTCCAAAGATGCATGGTTGGTTTGAGAGATCTTCTGGTGTATGACCCAGGCCGTGGACCCACATATAGTATTTTATTTCTCAGTCTCTGTGTAGACTCAGCTGTGAGCCCTGGGCTTGGTCCATCCTTTCCTCCTCTTCGTCTTCTTCCTCCACAACTGCCAATGACCTGGTGCTTGAAACTGCTGACCCTGAGGGATGGCAGAAGAGAGAACTGGAAACTGGTCACTATGAATGGGAAGAGAGAGTGTGGAGATGCCACATGGGCAGACCCACACATCTCATGCCCTCATGGCTGTGGGGTTGGACCATCCTCTGCTATGCAGACACATTTAGGAGGATTTACCATTTGATTTCTCTGGTTTTCATGTTGGTTTTTTTGAGGGGGAGTTGTGTGTAAGAATGAGTTGTGGAAGAAAACTGGCTCCTAAACAAGACTTCTGCAGAGCGCACTGAGTACGTTCAGTCTGTCTGGGCAGGGCACCATTGATAACTACCTTCAAAGAAGGTTATTTTACTTGCTTTTGAACCACCTCTGTAGTTGGTCATAAAGAGTTTTTGACCTTATGTCAAAAATCCACCTACTGAGCTTCCAGCACTCCCAGAGCAATGGGCTGTAACAATGCAAGAGGAGAAATTTCAGAAAGGTCTTGAAAGGCTTTCTGTGAAAAGCATTATGATGGAACGTTTGAAGCTGTTAGAACTGATCGTTAATAGTTGCACCCTTTAGAAGCTCCTAAAATCCATTCATGTTTACAAGACAAGACGTGAATTTCAAAAGTCTTTTTTTGTCCTCTTGTTCATTTTAGTCCCTGCATTAATAGCCGTGGTTCCTGCAGAGAGATGAGCATTGCTGAGGTCAATAATAAGTCTTTAATGTGAACTGTCAGGATAATCATCTATGCTGAAATTCACCTTAATACAGAGGGAGTGTGCAATGTCCTCACTTTCCTTCATTAGGGTAATCCCATGCAAATACTCTGATTTTTTTAGGATAATACAGTGCAATGTTCCTGGACTGGGCAGGGGAGGGATCACTCTGCTGGTTAAGTCATGTGGTTGACCAGCGCTTTGGGCTGAACTACAAGGTCATATTGCTAAGAGAAATGATGAAGATCTGCAAATGGGATATCTAAGAGTCTTACCACAGCTTTGGGTTGGGTTTCATAGAATAAAGGAAGTCTAAGTTTAGATATACTTGCTAAAAGTTTTGGGGGAAAAAAAATCACTTTTTTATACATAGAGTTTCAGGTGTTTTTCCAACATTAGCTGAAGGTGGCTTGTGTAGCCTGCAGGTACAAGTAGGCCAGTGAGAGCTGGGTTCCCTAAACTGTAGGAAAATTACTGAAAGTAAATTCTATACTTGTATAAAAATTCATTACAACTTCCATATGAGATTTAAAAACCCCTTTAATAATCTTAAGCTTTTGGCTTCAGGTATTTGACAGACTCAGTTGAGCACATTTTTAAGAAGGATTTTGCATGTCTTATTATCTTCATTTGCAAATGAATAGTTGACATCTATTGTGGTAACAACTGTTTATGCAATTTGCAGTAACTTGAGATAGCGCTGGCAGATCTTAAGAAGGTAGGGTGTGGGACCCATATTGCAAGAGGAAAGCTAATTAGTTTTAATTAAAGGTAGGCACAAATAATGGACTCAGGTCACAATTTAACAACTTCCCCAGGGCTTATGAGGTTTTTTTTCATTAAAATGAAGTTTCAGTAAAGCAAAACTGATTCTGCAAAGAAATCTGGTAGTCTTCTCTGTAGTTCCTCAAGCGAGATTCTCATTAGCTCCACTGTCATGAGCATGCAGTCTGTAGTTCCTAAAAAACTAAAAACTGTAAATATTACTTCCTTTAAATTTTTGTCCTAGATCTAGTACCTTTGACGCTAGGAATAACTGATTTGAGAAGGTGACTAGAGAGCAAATATTCATCATTCCTCATTACAGAAACCTAGAAGCCACTTGATGAGGACCGAGAAAATAGATTTAAAATAAATAAAAGCAGTATGTTTCAAACAAGACATGAAGTTAAATTGTGTAACTCATTGCCAGTGCCTGTTATGAAGATCAAATGTATAGAGGGGTTAGAAGTTCATTGGCTGAGTTAATGGGGGATAGGTCTGTCAAAAGCTGTTAAACATGGTGCTCTGAATCCAGCTCCCGCTTGAGGGAGTCCCAGGCGCCTTATTTCTGAAATGGAGAAGGCCGTGTCACTCTGTGTCCCACCCCCTCCTGGTCTCTGGCAAAGTGAGGTCCTGAGCCAGGGGCACCTGTGAGTGCAACACATCCCTCCTGTGAATGGCTGAGCACTGCAGAGCTCAATTCATGGGTGGTAGAGGTTACTGTACAGCTTCAGGCCATGCCTCTCCCAGACCTGGTACTGTGAGTTGCCAGCTGGGTGCCCACAGAGGGTTTGCTCATAGGGCAAACACAGCTCTCTGCTTCAAGGGGATGGTTGGGAGGAAGCATTTCATTTTGATTTCGCATTGTGAAGTCATATGTTCAACTTCAGCTAGACAGTAGACAGTTTTCATTATCAAACATCCTTAATAATGTTTTTCAAAGGTTTTCCCTTATGGAAAATGTTGACATTCTAAGGAAAATTATGTTTGGACAGTGTATCACTTCAAATGTGTATTCTGGAATAATTAGCTTATTTAGGTGTAAGAACTTAATTCTCTGTACAAATCCAAATATTCTGATCATTTATTGGCAAAGAATAATTTGACAAGCTGTCACGAAAATCTCAGCTTTTTTAGATGTAGTCTATTTTAGTTGCTTCTGTCAAGAGGATTTTTTTTAACATTAAAAAAATTCAGTTCAATGGGACAGAGTTCCTTCCAGAAGATAATTTTAAATGTTCAGTTATATGTAGTGGTTTTCCTCCAGCTGTCACTGTTTTCTTGTTCCTACATTCTTGAGAAAAGATTTTAAAAATAATTAAGTGTGAGTGTGTCTGTATCAGACTTTCATTGCAAGGGCTTTTGTTTATTTAAATTTGACAGTTCCTCACATTTGTACCGCAGACTTTGCACCACCTTGTGCCCATGGGTCGTGGACTAGAGGATTATTATTCAGTCCTCACCCTTGGAGCATGTTTTGGAGAGGCAAAGAAGAAGGCTGATAATTAGAGATAGACCATGAAGTCTTTAGTGCCGTGTGTGGGATTGTCAGATGAGTAGTGCAAACTATCTCCTCAGCTGCTTTGGAGCAGTGAGTATAAATCCTGACCTGGTGTTTATCAGCAGGAACATGGGGATGTCATCCATGACCCTGAAGAAATTAATGGATTTAGGCTGATAATTCATACGTGGAGAATCTGTGTCTTGGGGTACTTAACTAGCTATTGAGGTGTAATCTCATACCAAAAATGCTTCTGATGGAGATATGTCTCCATGGGCACAGAGCTGTAAGGCAACAGTAAGAGGAACTACAGTGGTGAAGCCAAGGGTTTAGCACTGAGGTGGGTTACCTAGTTTGGAAGACAGAAATCAAAGGGCAAAAATATATATACATTTCAGTATCAGTATTGTTAGTTGAGAAGTATTTCCTTTGAATTATCAGGAATCATTTTTTCCACCCTTTTTCACCCTCTGTGATGGGACTTTGCTACTGTTCTCCCCAAAGCTCCAAGTCTTCATGGGGTAAACATAGATGGAGGCACATCTGCTCTCTCCACATCCTCTCTTCATCCCCCATCAGAGAGGTGGTCAGTGTCAGTGAGATATCACTGATGATCCTGATCCCTGTGATCCACTGCAACTCTGTGCCATGCTTTGGCTTTCCTGGGGCCATCTGTGTGGGTGGGTGGGTGTGTTGGACCCTGGAGCTGAGAGCTGGGGATGCATCTGAGGCACATCTGCCCAAGAGGCTGCTGCAATGAGTGCTTACCCCGTTCCAGTCAGACTGACATGCTGGAGCTTGGAGGAGCTAAATAATTGACTTCCTGATAATTTTCCTGAGGGAGGCAGTGGGAGCATCCCTTTCCTTGCTATGTCCTACAGCAGGCAAAGTTGGTCAGGGCATCAGGCACTCGTAGTCGTGAGGTTTTCCCACAGCTCTGTGCAGGCATTTCACTAGAGGAATTTGGCTTCCCCTTTCCTTCCCCCGTGTCAGGAAGGAACTGACTGGTCTTTGGGAAGAAGCAGGGAGCGCAAAGCACTCATTGGCATCCCCATAAGCGTCTCAGGTACAGGCAGGTTTGTACCATGAAAGAGCAGTGCCTTTTCCTCCTTCAGCAATAAAAAAATATTTTGCTTCCTGGTGCTTTTGACACTGTTTGACTTGGTATTTGGGAGCTGGTGACCGCTGTGCAGAGCACTTTGAGAATTACACAGTCATGGACAGTTAGTCTTTTAAAAGGTCTGCTGCCTGGCAATGTGCCAGGGAAGCCAGCATAGCCCCACTATATCATATCAATTTTTAATGATGAGAACTTTGCTAAATTCAGCCCTTGATAAATCTTCGAGTTGGGTTTTCAAAGTTTAAAATCAAACATAACCCAATTACTAAGGTGTTTGATTAAACTGAACTGCCACTTTGGTAAAGGGTTTAAATAAATCAGTATTAATATGCTTTTCTACAATAAATAAAGTTGTATCTGTATAGTTCAGATATGAATATTCACATGGAGCTCTAGGAAATGAAGCACTGGCAGTTTGCATGGAAAATGTATTAACTTAAGGAAATAAGTATTTTATTGATCTTTAAAGGCTGAGATTATGATCTTCGTGGTGGTGATTGAAAAGACTGGTTTTAGAACCATGAAACAAGTATTTGTAAATAGAGTGTAGGAAATCCATTATATTTCATTCTATTAACTCTGAAGACCACCTGCTGTAAACACTTGAGGTCTGACAGACTCTGGGAGGTGATGTCAAATGGACTTTTTGAAGGCTGCAGCACTTAAGGACATGTGCTCTGCTGGCAGTAGCTGCCAGGTGGCACTGCTGGGAGACAACTACCTTTAAAGTCAGTTCTCAAATACCAAAGAGTTCTTCACCAAGTAGAGCTGCCTGACTTAAGCTCTAGCAGTGCTCTAGCCTATTTGCATGCAAAGATGTCCCCTCTCTGATGGAAACTCATCCAGAGTGAGTTTCCAGGAACCAGCTCACTGGCTGGGACAACTTTGAAATGCATCTTTGTAAGAATTTAGCACCAGAGCCTTAATATGCAATCGAGTGTGTGCTCTTGCATGTGGAAATAGTTCCAAAGAGTGAGTACTGAGGCTGCTGCATCCCTTGTAGATCCCTGTGGAATGCTTGAAACCTGCTCTGTCAGGAGCCATTGCCAGGTAGAGGTGGTCCAAGGCTTGCACAGTTTGACCTTGGCTGCCTGTGGAGTATAAAAGAGCACAACCATCTGAACTCCGCATAATGATTTCTGAGCTGTCAGGAATTCACACAATGTCTTACTTTCAGTTGTTTCAACAAGTCTTACTGAAGACATGATCTTCTTGTCAAGCAAATTTGGGGCCTTCTAGAAATGCTATGAAAGACCAATCTTGTAATTCTCAGGGATGATTTAATTTTTTGAGTCTCATAAGATTTGGGAAATTAGACCCTTACTGCTACATCTTAGTTCTTCAGTCTTGGTAAGCCTGAAGAAGTGGGCTTTTCTCGCTACCTCAACCTTGGCTCTGAAAAACAACCATCTGTTAAAAGACAGTAGAAAAATATTACCCCAAATGTGAAAGCTGTCACTGCTTTTGGATCTACCTGTCTTGGAGCCCTTTTCTGTATTGTCACAGTGCATGCATGTATTCCCAGGAGGTTTATTTTGTGCTCCCAGGAGCAGGCTCCTACCATCCAGAGGTTCTGGGTGTGTTGTGCTTGTTTGAGGCTGAAAAAGTCTGTTCTGAAATCCTTCGCATTTCAACCTGTGCTTGTTTTGAGCTGCTTGACCTGATGTAACCCATATCCATGATATCATGGTTCTCTGTCCTTTTTTGATTGTATTTGAGGTTTTTCACTGGAATGGGAAAAAGCAGCCACCTTCTGAAGCTGGACATGCTTCTCTGTAGCTGCCCACTGAAGTGTCATCTTCATCCCAGGATGCCACTGGAACATTCTTTGAAAAGAGATCAAATGAAGAATATAAAGGGAGATATTCAGTGAGGCCACTAATTAGAGCTGACAAATGAAAATTGTAATTAAGTGAAACTGCACAAATCCAAAGAACTGGATCTTTCTCTGATTATCTTTATTCAGAGGGTGAAAAAAGCATTTCTCAGAGTGGGAGTTTGAATGACTAATGTGTCATTACATTTAACTCAAGAGATAAAACTTCTTGTTGCTTTTCAGAACGTTCAATATTTTAGCATTAATTTATGGTAAAATTTATGTCCAGTCTCAGCTCTTTTCTTACATAGACTTTTATGCTCAATGCCTGTTTTTAAGGCATTTTCGCTACTAATTTTTACTTTCTTGGGCCATCACAGGTGACTACTGGGTGAGGTTTCTTGCCTGGCTTCCTGTGCTGTGAGCATATGGATGAGAGGCTTTTTACATTAAAAATCTATTCATTGCTGGTATTAACTTTCCAAGAGGGAGTAAAAAATCACAGAAGATTAGAGCCTGAAACTGCTTGGTTCCCAGGTGTGCCATTGAAAGGATCTCCTGAAGAAATGTGTACCTTGGGGGTTTGTGGTTAATTTACAAAAATTCAGCATCTGATGTTTCTGTGAGACTTATCTCATAGCAGGGGACCTGTAGACATTTTTGGTTTGGAGATTCTTGAGATCACTTGTATGTGCTTCTTTCCTCTCTTACTTCATTCTCTGCACTCATTTTTCTTTCCCCACATCCTCACAGATGGGTATTCTGATGGTCTTCATGATAGGTTTCTATCTCATCCTGCTAGAGGAGCGTGGTTGTGCATTCAGTTTTCTAGCTGTGTAGCATCATGTGCCTGTGTGGCACTTCAGGGTCAGGTTGGACAGGGCTCTAAGCAACCTGATTGAGTTCAGTCAGGCTAGAAGGCCTTTAGAGGTCCCTTCCAGCTAAAGCCATTCTATGATACTGTATGCTCTCATAATAAAACCAGTGGTTCTGTTTTGCTGGCTGCCATTCCCTGCCTGGTGAGACAGTCACGTGAAATCCTGTTTTCTTCTGTCATGGCTCACAAATAGTTAAATTCATGGAAGAAAGGCATACACAGCTCTGCAAGGCCAAGGCGTGGGGACAAATGGGAAGTCTCTGTCCATCGGGGGGAAAGAATAAGGTAGAATTAAATCAATTCAAATGACGGCATTGACGTGTAGAATTAAGTTTCAGAATAAGACCAACCATGGTGAGTGATGGCCTGTCAGATTTTAGAATGGAATTACAGTTACATAGATAAAGAACCTTGTGAACAGTATTTTTGGCTAATTGCCACAAATATTTATAAATACAGCCTTGGCCATGCATTGGGGTGTCTGGTAAGTAAGAGAACAGATATTTTTGTGCTGTTAGGCAGAGATTTATATATTTGATAAGTAATCACAATAGATGTGTAATTTTGTTTACTGAAGAGCAATGCAAAGGTGGCTGTGATTCCCAGCATTCCTAAATATTTNATCCCAGGATGCCACTGGAACATTCTTTGAAAAGAGATCAAATGAAGAATATAAAGGGAGATATTCAGTGAGGCCACTAATTAGAGCTGACAAATGAAAATTGTAATTAAGTGAAACTGCACAAATCCAAAGAACTGGATCTTTCTCTGATTATCTTTATTCAGAGGGTGAAAAAAGCATTTCTCAGAGTGGGAGTTTGAATGACTAATGTGTCATTACATTTAACTCAAGAGATAAAACTTCTTGTTGCTTTTCAGAACGTTCAATATTTTAGCATTAATTTATGGTAAAATTTATGTCCAGTCTCAGCTCTTTTCTTACATAGACTTTTATGCTCAATGCCTGTTTTTAAGGCATTTTCGCTACTAATTTTTACTTTCTTGGGCCATCACAGGTGACTACTGGGTGAGGTTTCTTGCCTGGCTTCCTGTGCTGTGAGCATATGGATGAGAGGCTTTTTACATTAAAAATCTATTCATTGCTGGTATTAACTTTCCAAGAGGGAGTAAAAAATCACAGAAGATTAGAGCCTGAAACTGCTTGGTTCCCAGGTGTGCCATTGAAAGGATCTCCTGAAGAAATGTGTACCTTGGGGGTTTGTGGTTAATTTACAAAAATTCAGCATCTGATGTTTCTGTGAGACTTATCTCATAGCAGGGGACCTGTAGACATGTTTGGTTTGGAGATTCTTGAGATCACTTGTATGTGCTTCTTTCCTCTCTTACTTCATTCTCTGCACTCATTTTTCTTTCCCCACATCCTCACAGATGGGTATTCTGATGGTCTTCATGATAGGTTTCTATCTCATCCTGCTAGAGGAGCGTGGTTGTGCATTCAGTTTTCTAGCTGTGTAGCATCATGTGCCTGTGTGGCACTTCAGGGTCAGGTTGGACAGGGCTCTAAGCAACCTGATTGAGTTCAGTCAGGCTAGAAGGCCTTTAGAGGTCCCTTCCAGCTAAAGCCATTCTGTGATACTGTATGCTCTCATAATAAAACCAGTGGTTCTGTTTTGCTGGCTGCCATTCCCTGCCTGGTGAGACAGTCATGTGAAATCCTGTTTTCTTCTGTCATGGCTCACAAATAGTTAAATTCATGGAAGAAAGGCATACACAGCTCTGCAAGGCCAAGGCGTGGGGACAAATGGGAAGTCTCTGTCCATCGGGGGGAAAGAATAAGGTAGAATTAAATCAATTCAAATGACGGCATTGACGTGTAGAATTAAGTTTCAGAATAAGACCAACCATGGTGAGTGATGGCCTGTCAGATTTTAGAATGGAATTACAGTTACATAGATAAAGAACCTTGTGAACAGTATTTTTGGCTAATTGCCACAAATATTTATAAATACAGCCTTGGCCATGCATTGGGGTGTCTGGTAAGTAAGAGAACAGATATTTTTGTGCTGTTAGGCAGAGATTTATATATTTGATAAGTAATCACAATAGATGTGTAATTTTGTTTACTGAAGAGCAATGCAAAGGTGGCTGTGATTCCCAGCATTCCTAAATATTTGTTATCTGGGCATTGTTCATTTTCATCTATGGCAGAAATCAGAGCTTGTCAGTGTTTGCACCAGTGAGTGGATCTCCCTGCAGCACTGAGGCATACATTGGCTTTAGCAGTTGAACTTCAGAATTTGAATCTGGCTTCAGTGTTACATGGGCAGCTACAAGAGGTCTTTGTGTTTCTCAGTTTTATTGTGGTCTAAAGCAGATCAACACAGGATTTGAGCCAAAGCTCATTACAATCAATGTAAGTTTTGTTCAGTTGATTTCTGAACAATGATTCTATTAATGTAGCAAGGGCTGTATTCAGGGAAAAAAAATCAAATAGCATTCTGTAATCTGTAGAAGTGGAGAGTCTTGTTACTTTAGTAACATTAGTCCCATTGCTAATTAGTATTTACTGTCTTCCCAGGCTGTGAACAAGTTATGCAATAACCAGTCTTAGTTTTATTTTTTTCCCTATTTATTTGTTATAGTGTAAAACTAAACAAAGCAAAAAGGAATAGGAGGATATTGCTATTATGATCATGCTTTTTGTCTTCCTAAGATACCAATGCCAGATAATTGTTTTGATAGGGTTAGAAATATGCAGCCTTGTATGCTTGTGCTTATGAATCTGGTGCTCTGTATGATCCCAGGACAGATTGTATTACATCAATACCTTCCCAAGGGATCCTGCTCAATGAAACTGCATTGATGAGGGTATTCACTAAATTAAATATAATGTGACATCTTTGCCTATGTGATGTCCTGCATGAAAGATTCTTTGCTGCAGTTAATTTCCAAAGTTCAAATTAAAAGTTCTTACAAATACATTCTGTAGAGTAATGGAGGATTTTATCTCGGATCACAAGCCATATGAAATGAATAGGGATCAAAAAAGTACTAATGTTTTGCTTTTCTCAAATGGACCAAAAATTAATGGGGAGTAGCAATCAGCTGGGATGTTCTGCAGAGACACATGGTCTGTGTCCGGAAGAACAAGAGGGGTCCTGCCCCTCTTGTTTTTCAGAGAAGTAAAATATAAAATTCTCCTAATTAGGTTGATAGAAGGAGTCGATGTTGGTAAAGTGGTAAATAATGATTGCTGTGAGGTCTGTCAGCATGGGAAGATTAATTTCTTTTTAAACTACTTTGGAGATACATCTGAGAATAAGAATGCAGCTTGTGCTTACGTGCCTGGAGAACAGCAGCTCTGAACAGGGTATAGAGCTCACGTTGGAGAACCTACTGAACGTGATCGCAAGATGTGGAGCTGCGGTTAAGAGAAATAGCATGAAAATGTAAGCACTAAAATACCAAGCAGGGAGAGAGAGGCAGCCTGTTTGGTGTGTACAGCACTAGCAGTTACTGTAATATATCCCATTGTGGTGGTTGAAAAGAACTGGGAAGACTCAGGAAAGTAATTTCAAATTAATAAAGCTGCCTTATAAAGGGTTATTAAAGGATCTTGATATATTTATCTGGCACAAGAAAAAATAAAGAGGTATCTAGATCAGCCTATGTTTTGGTTTGTTGGTTTTTTGGGTTTTTTTTTTAGGAAATATTATCTGATTAATTGAAAATCACTGGTAGACCTATATCTGGTTCTTGAAAAGTCTGCTGTAGGGCACTTTGCTCTTCTGCCACATCCCCAATTTTCCACCTATCCCATCACATAAGAATCACACTGAATTAGTGTTAGTTGTCACCAGTAGGGTATGAGAGACTGATCATATTAGGGACTGTCACACTGTATTAGCCAAAATTAATACAGAAAGAATATAACAAAAAAAAAGTATCAGTGTTTCAAATGCTGTTTCTTATTAGCACAGAAAGCTTTCTGCTCATAAAGCCAGTGTTTTCTCCCTCATTCCTGCTTCTTGATATGAGATGAAATGCCATGCTCCATTTACAAAGCATGCTAATACTCTGCAGAGGACTTTACCAGAGAAGCTAAAGTGACAGGAGGCTTTGGAGCCCAGTCAGGGTTTGGATTGCTGTTCACCTTAACTTTAGAAGGTGCAAGGTAGGAATGCAGCTATCATTTACGGTTCCTGACATGTCAGATTACAGCCTGACTTGTTAGTGTAGTGGAGTATCAATTTTTTTCATACTGTAGCTGACTGTAGTTTGCAGAGGTTCAGCAAGTGTCACACGGGGAGCAGGGCAGAGCAGGAGGGACAGCTGGGAATAAAAAACTCTTCATCTTGGGGAAATAGAAGCCAAAGCTGAATTACACTGAGAAGATTACTTGTGGTTACATAGCATACCTGGCCTTACACCCATTTTTTTTTTTTTTTTAAGAGCTAAGCAGTGTGTCCTGCTTGTAGAAGGGAAAGCACAACTCCCTACGGAGTTGCCACCACCTGGCTGGAGATGCCAGCTCCTGGGGATGCCATCTCCGGGCTGCAGCAGCTGCCTGGCACTTGGCAATGTGAGTCACTGCTCCTGTGATCTAAGCTCCTATGTGCTTTAGACACAGAAATCTCTTGCCTCTTTGGATGAAATTAATTAGTTTTTTCCTATAAACTTGAAATAGATTTTGTGGTAATGACATGGTATTATGCTGTATTAGCTGCATAGAACAATATCCTGTCTTGTACCTGATGTATAGTTATTGTTTTAAAGCTATCAGTGTTAATGCAGTGACCTGAAATCTTGTTCAGTTTTAGCTCATAAGCTATTTTCTCTGTGATACTTTGCATTAATGAAATTCATTTAAAAGCTGGACAAAAAGCTAAAGTAGTGAAGTTTGAAATTAATTGTAGTGGAGAAGCTCTTAAAACCCAAGATAGAAAGATTTTGACTCAGAAATTGGTTTCAGGTGAAGTGGAAAAGAATTTGCAAGCTGCTTTATCGGCTGCATGGAAGCTCCTGTGAGCTGATTGCAGAGACTGGGATCTTCATTTTCCCCACTGGGCAACCAGTAACTCCAGGCTTCCCTCAGCTGCTCCACATGGATCTGTGTGAGCCAAGGCCCTGACTGGCCCTGCTTTTGCTCCAACTCTGCCTCTGCTGTTGCATGAAAGCTGTTATCACTGGGGGGTTTGTTTTGTTTTCTTTTTTTTCTGGAGGAAATTGTGATTTTGCAAATTGGGGATTTCTTTTGGAATGCCACAGTAAGGAAAGCTCTGCACCAGCCTAATCCTTCCATCAGCTGTGCTGTGTTGCCCACACTGAGCCTGTGAAAACGACTGTGGGAAGGAAGGAGGCTCCTCTTAACTCTTAAGCATGAGGGGATACACTTCTCTGAAGTGAGGATGTGGAAAGAGACTTGAAAAAAATACTGTTTCCAGGAGCTTTCTAAATAATTTCTTAGTACAGTTGTGGATGTAGTTCATTTGAGGTCAAGCCATATGCCGGAGACTGAGATCTCTTTCCGGTCTGTGATGCATTTGTCTTTCAGTTCATCTGGTTTCCAGGAGCTGCAGAGACTTGCTGTTTTCCTCTCCAGGGCTGTGAGAGGGCTGGACAGGTTCTTGTTTTGATTTTTTTTTTTTTGGTGGTCGGGGGAATTGTATGTGAGAATGATTTGAGGAATAAAACTGGCTCCAAAACAAGACTCTTAGAGAGCACACTGAGTCCAGCCTGTCTGGTGTGCTTTCTCTTGGAAGTGAGCAACTCTGAGCTCTGCTGAAAAGGGATCAGGAGCAAAAGACACATCAGTGCATCTTGTAAAGAGAGAACAACTTAGGTAAAAAAGCCTGATTCCTGTAGACATCACTAGAGCTCTGTTGCCTGTATCTTACCTTTGACTAGTCCAAGTCAAACAGTGAAGGGAGTTAGTTTTCTGTGCTGTATTTCTGATTAGAATGGGTGACACAGTGAGAGTCTGGTTATACTTCAGCAGCAACACCCAGTTAAGATGAAGAAAGGTATTTCAAAACCTATTTCCGTGTTTTTATGTGTTTGGGTCCCTATGGGCTCTTGAATATGCCTGGACTGCAATTTGCATTGTGTGACAGTTTAAAGTTCACAGCTTGTAAGATTTCGGTCACTGATTAAATAAATACCTATGTTAATTCAGTGTATTGATAGATCAGCCTTCTATGTAACCATCAACCTCTGGGCTGGCTACCTCCTCTGCTTAAACTGTCATAAATGAGGCCAGGTCCTGTTTGTGCAGCTTGACCTATGGGAGGTGATGTGAAGGCAGTACAGCTTGAAAGAATCAGACCTGCCACATGCAGCCTCTTTGGATCTTTTGAAACGTAAAGTGACATGAAAATTGCCTGATCTTTTATCACTGTGTAATTCTGAGGCTTGTGTGTGAGTTATCACAGGGGCTTCATGTTTTCATGGAGTACATGCTGCAGTTGTGACCAGCCCACTGAAACATTCCTATCAGCTCACAAACATGCATCAGTTCATTTTTAGAATGTGCATGTCTGTGCTGAGGATCAGAAAAGAGAATAAAATGCTGCAGCTAATCTTTAGCAGTTGCAGCACACGTAAGTAGATTATAGAAAACTTATTTTTTTATTATTAAATAGCACTTTAGGAAGAAGAAGGCCTTAATACTCTGACTAAAGACACTAGTTACACCAGATTAGTATTGTTGTACATTAATAATAAAAATAGTTGGGTCTGATTAGTGTCAGTTAAAGTTTCCTGAATGAGAGATATAACTCTTTGAATTAAACTGCTTGAATAGCAGCTAAAGATTCCTGAGGAATAATTTGTATTAAAAAGTTAAGACCTCCACTACTTTTCTAAAAGAAAATCTATTGCCAGTGTGGGAATTACATACCATTCACATAACAGCTTGAAAAGAAAGGATCTTCACAGACCATAAAATATAATAAAGGAACATCTAAAATTGATTTTCATTTAAGTAGATTACTTATGTTTTCCTCTAGACCAGGGAAAGCACACTCTAATTTCCATCACTTTTCACAAGTAGACCTACTGGTTTGATCCATCATTAAATGCACTGAGCCACTCTCCACAAGCACCTGCTTCCCTGAAATCTTTCCATCCAAGGGCATTGTGTCCAAAAAAAAAAAAAAAATTAAAAAGAAGACACAACTCCTTAGTTATTCTCACCTTGGTGGTTATGTGCGGGTTGATTTGTGATACAACATTTAATCCTGTGCTAGAGGATCCATTTGTGGGAGGGATTTGGTGTGATATGTTGTTCTCAGGCTCGCAGCAGGTAAGCAGTTTCACTGTTGTGGGTTCTCCATTGGAGATGATGATGTGTGCAGGCTGCTCAAACATCTGCTCTGGTGGTTCACAGGAATTTGGAGGGGTGTCCAGTGCATGAGTGGTTTGGACCCAGAGTGTGTCTGTGTTTGTCAATTGTTGGAAGGTTTTTGCTGAGAGCTTTGGAATTGAAAAACTTATTCTCTCCTTGAGCTTTCATGTGAGATACTCCGACTTTGTGGGGACTTGGTTTTCTGCTTCTGTCACTGTGCAGAATGTTCCAGCTTCCAAGTATGAGCTCGTGTGTTCTCAGTTTTGTTTGTCTGTCATTTTCAGCCTGCTTGCTTAAGGAAAAGAGGATAACATGATCACCTTGTGTATGAGAACACACATGCACCTATGCTCTTTCTTACCCAGTTCCCAATAACATACAAACCACTGCCCCAATTTGACAAGGGAGGTGTTACAACCAATTATAGTTTTATGAAAATGGATATCAGATAGAGTGGCTGATATAGAGGAGTGGGAAGGATAAACTTGTTTATTGCAGTTTTGGAAATTGGAAGGAGGGAGACATAATGGTTGCACCAGCCACATGAAAAACTTGCTCCTTCTGAAACACAAGGGAATTCAACCACAAGAAATAAATCCAGGAGAAAGCAGAATTTGTTAGATATGCTGGTCCTAAAACAATTTGTCTCTTTGACTAACCTGTTTTTTTTTTTCTTTCACAAAAGAAACCTATTTTTAATTGTGCTCATTGTAAACATGATTGTGTCAGTGTCAGAGACAGAGCTGTAAATAGCTGTTGTTGTCACAGCACAGTGGTGCATGTTCCTTAGATAGGAAAGTTACCTCAACAAACCCGTCTGTTTAAGTGAGCAATTCAAAGATGAAACATCGTTCCTATAGCAGGTAGTGATGTAATATCAGAGACAAGAAGGTTGTCAAGGTACCTTTTGTGGAAGGATGTTGCAAAAATGGCTAGAAGTATTTGCATATGTCTGTACTGATTAATTTATACAGAGTAAGACTGCTGGCCTTCACATCTATTTACAGTTTCATTGTAGTTCACAGGTCTCAGTGTGATTGTAAATAGGCAAAATTCTCAAATTTTTCCCAGGCTTTGCAACCCACCTGGAAAGAATCACTTGAAGCAGAAATTAGTGGGTTTGGACTGCATTCTGTATTTTTGGTCATTATTATAACAAATTTTTTTTCAGAGATTATCTTGGCACTTTTTGACATTGTCTCTTTCAGGAGCACATGACGTTGAGGTGTTGACCTTGGCGTCTTGCTCTGGGTGTGCAGGACTGTGAGAAATCCCACAGGGATGCTGAAATGCAGCAGCTCCTCACTGTGATTCTGCACTTACCAAAGCAGCTATCAGAAAGCTCACAGGAAAGCCTGGTTTTGCAGGATTTACAGAGATGCTGCTGCTGGGCAAGAAAGAAGGGCTTTGATGGGGTTGGTCTGGTGTGTGAGGCAGGAAGCCCCTTTAGCTGAGAGTTGTGTAGCAGCACCTACCTGCCATGCCCTCACTGTCAGCTGGCTCTGGACCTTTCTGGTGTCACTGGCTCTGAGCACAGGGTTTGTGCTCAGTGCAG
>VYZS01046337.1:42187-60030 GCA_013400695.1 Neodrepanis coruscans
GTTTAAAATCTGTGGTTTTTCTTTGAATAAGTCCAAGTGCAACTTTGGGAAGAACCCTATGGAGGGTTTCCTTCATTACCAGACCACAGTTGGTGGCTGTCAGAATAATTCTAATGTTGTTATAAGTACTGAAAGTACATTCAGGGAGAAAAACCTGTAGCCCATTCATAGTCTGTTTCAGAATCAGGGCGGCATTACAAGGAAGCTGAAATTTGGCCCTTGGCGCATTGTGGAGGCAGCAGCTTCTTACTCAACGTCTGTCTGTTATGTCTGTCAGATTTTCAGGAACTGAAAGCAGAGAGTCACATGCTGCCTACTCAAACCCAGCTAAACTGCTGCTCCATTTGTAAGGAGTCATTTGGTTTTAATTAGCAGAACCTTTTGGCTGTGTTGATAGAGTTCAATGTCTCCTCTGGTTATGTGGAGTCAGGTTTTCTCAGGTTCCTGTGTTTGGCTCTTTTTTCCAAGTGCAAGAATACAAGGTTTATTTATAAAGCAGCTTTTGCCGCAAGTTTCTTATCCAACCTCAGCTAGAGAGCTTTAGGTTTTTAAGCAAATTGTATTTGGCAGGGGTTGGCTGGAAGGCATCAGCTCAAATGTGATGTAACTTTTATTTTAGAATAAAGCCAAGGAAATGCTCAGTATCTCAATGTTAAGAAACAGACAGTGAAAGACCTTAATAAGAATAAAGTGCAAAATTTTGGTATAAGTACTAGAGAGTGCCAGCTTAAGTGGTTGGAAAAAAGTATAGAAAACCTTCTTGTTTTCCCAAGCAATGATGGACTGATTATCCTCCAGTTGTCAATAATTCAGAGTGAATGAAGGGATCCAAGCAGGAGCTAAAGATTGGAAGTAGTCCAGAGTGATGGAAGTGCACATCCATAATGAGCCTCCCTGCCCTGAACTCCAACTGCTGTGGAGAAGTTATTTTAGCTTCAGGCGCTGTGTTCCCAACACAGTAGTAAAAGTAATGAGTGTTGGGTAGCTCCTTAACTTCAGAACATCTCCAAGATCAAATTATTCACTTTAAATCGTGGTAGTAACTTAGGAAATTGAGCTGCAGTTCTCTGAAATCCAGAGTTCAGACACAGTTGGTTTTGAACTGAAGTGGGGATGCTCTGAGTTAGGCTCTTGTTGCAGTCCTTAGACTCTCCCTTCCACTTCGGCTTTCCAACCTTTTCAGGCACAAGTATCCACCTGATGTTTTGCTCCTGACACTTCATATCCTGCCTTTACTTATCATCTCTATATCAACTCGTTTTACCAAAGAGAAGTTCTGTTTTTGTTTTGGACTGTGTGCTTCAAAGAAAAAAGCTTTTTGCTTTGAGCAAAAACTATATTTATGGAAAGACTCTGAATAGGATTTTGATGGTGAAGAGGTGTGTAAGGGCACTGGGAGAGTCAAGTTCCTGGTCAGACTGGTGGTAAATGTGTAATAACTGGGAGGTGCAGGCCATCCTTCAGACTGACAAGATAAATCTTTGGATGAGCTTAAGCCTTGCACCTAAAACTGCAATAGATTAGAGAGGTTGGATAAGCATTTGGGTTCAAAAACTCAAGTTACGAGACCCAAGTAGCAGCATTGGATCTTTTGAAAGATTGAGCAAGAAATTTTACAGGAAGAAGGGCTGATTATACCCCCTACTCTCTCCCCATCTGTAAACGTTACAGGCTGCATCAAACCTTGAAGCATGAATGTTATCTCAAATAGTCTTCCTAATAACATGAGCTATTTTAAGTTTTGTTACAGAATTGTTTTCCTCATGATTCTTTCATGATAATTAGACAATTAAGGTTAATCTAATATTAGTGCTGAAAATCCATGTGAGTGAATTCTTCTAGTTAAAGATACCGACAGTTTTATTTGGCTGCATTGTTTTACCTGAAAAACGTGTGCATTTGATTAGAGACAATAATAAATTACAATAAACATGTAAAGAAACTGGATAGAAAATGGGAGATTTTTGCATAGCAGTGCTCTTATTGTTGTAGAATCACAGAATCATTTAGGTTGGAAAAGACCCTTAAAATCATCAAGTCCAACCATTAACCTAGCACTGCCAAATCCACCACTAAACCATGTCCCCAGGTGTCACATCTATACATCTTTGAAATGTTTCCAGGAATGGTGGTTCCACCATTGCCCTGGGCAGCCTGTTCCAGTGCTTGAAAATCCTTTCTGTGTAAAAACTTTTCCTTATATCTGATGTAAAGCTCCCTTGATCAGGGAAATTTGAAATTTTGTGACCCTAGATCTTCAGTTAAGTGGTGACAGTGAGACAGTAATTTAGTAATTTAGCCATCCTCAACTATCCCCTCTTCTCCGAAGTAATCTGACCGATTTAGTCTTTGGACTAGACTAAAATGCAAGATTTCTTCCATCAGATTATGAGCAATAGGGAGAAGGGAAGATTTGATGTATGATTTACTATGGAGAGAAATCAGCTGACGTGTAATTTTAGTTAGAATGAGTGTATAAATTTTTATTCATTTTAGGTATCATGTTTTAAGATTTACGCAGTCTGTAGTTTGCATAATGTGAAAATGATGAATGAGAAATCTTATTGAAAAGATTCACATAATGCCAATGTATTTGTGGTGATTTTCTCCTAACAAACTTTTCCAGCTGTGAAAATTTTTTGCTAAAATTGAATCAACCTCAATAGTGAGCTCATATTCTGCATAACCTACATGGGGAGCTGGGAGTGAGTGTGGGCTGACAGCTCCAGAGCAGCTCCAAGCTGGACAAGGCCTCATCTTGATGCAATAGCAAGATCCCCTTGGCTTCCATGGGAGTAAAATGGAAAATTAAGTGATTTGATGGTCGACATTTGAGTTATTGATGTTGTCTTAGGTACCAGTAATCAATCCCTATTTTGTTTAGTATTTGACAAGTTAAAACATTCCAATTTTGCCTTGTAAGTTTGTTATAGTAAAAACATATAGTAAGAGCTAGGTGTTAGGTAGGAGCAGTATCTTTCTTTTGCAAAAATAGCCCCAGATAAATTCTATTTTAGATTACCTAAAAGTCTGTTCCATATTCCCAAGATGAAGGAGGAATTGTTTGTTCGTTGGGAAATGCACCAGTGGGAAAAATTGCCTTTCACCTGTGCTGTCATTGTGGAAGAACCTCTTAGGAGACCTTTTTCAAGTTTGCATTTGTCCTTGGTGGGTAATGGAGTGGGGGTTCACTTCTGGAAGATACGTTTGTGACTTGTGGTGCTTGTAGCTAACTGGCAGGTTAGTGCTGTTGTGTTTCATTAATGGTTGGCTGTTGTTCATCTTTTGGTTGTGCATTTTGTTGTGCAAAGCCATTTGGATAGAAGCAGGATGATTTCAAATTTTTATTGTGCCACAGTCATTCCTCATTTTCTTTCCCTGTTTGATAGTCTTGTGTCAGTGGTATCTGATCCTGGTGGTTCTTTGCAGCAGGGCTGTGCTTGCTCTGGGTTCAGATCCCATCACTTGCCACACACTGTCTGGTCACAGAGGTGAGGGGCACTGAAAACACTGAGAAGGAGCTACATGTGCAGACAGACTCCATGGCACCTTAGAGAGCTTGTACCTGCCTGCCTGTTGGTTAAATAGGGTCTGGTTCTTGCCCAGGAAACAAATGAAGAGCCATTACACACCATCAATCTATTTTTGCTAGGATTATAAATGTAAGTGCTTAAACTGCAGGTTGATGGTGATCATTTGTTAATGTGACAGTGTGAGAAACCAGCCTCTTAAATCAGGCATTTTAGTGGTTTAGATGGTGAGAATTTTTCAAAACTGTTACATTTTTGGTTCTATGTCATATTGTTTTTTCCTCTTTTTTTCTGAGTTGGATTTGTCATTTAGAAAGGTAAAGTGAAGAACAGAAGGTGTCAAAGATGTTTTGGGGGCCCTAAGTATCTTTGGAAAGAAGTTCTCAATGGAAAGTTTGACAGTCTGCTTTTTCAGGGTGAATGGCTGCATTCTGAGTCCTTTGTATTACAGCAAAGAGCTGCGTTGTGTAATGGCATCATCTTGGTCGAAACTTGTTTTTCAGATGTGAAATTTTTACAAAAAAATTTTTGTTTTCTATTTCATTTCATGATGAAATTTCAAAATGAAGCTTTTTCCTGAAAATTCCATTTAGAAATCATAGAAACCCAACAGTTTTCTGTATTGTTGGTGGTAGTTTTTCTCCCACCCCCCTTCCTGCCCAGCAGGAGCAAGCTGAACTGCTTGGAAAGAGGGCAGTGGAAATGAACCACTTTGTCTCACAATTTGACAGCCCTGTCTTTTCCCATTTCCTCCTTTTACAAAGACAGGCAAAGGGGATTAAATAATCAAGTGGAAGTTGGGCTTTCTGTCTTCCTGTTTTTGATACATTCGGCAGTGATTTGGCATTCTGTGCAAAACACCCTCTGTGCGATAATAGACCTTGGAGGAATTTTAGTGATGGTTTCAGTCCACTTAAAGTCTGCCTTTCCACGATGGCAAATGGTTCTGTATTTTATGTGTCAGCACCTACAATACACCCTGATATCTGATCTGAACCTTGAACAGTTTATCAGGGTTGCAAATGGAACGGCTGACATAGGTAACTGCTATAAACACCTACATAACTGCAGTATTTAGAGGAACAGAGCTACAGTTTTCAATTTTATTTGGCTTTCACTTTCCGGAAGAATTTTCAGCAAAAGATCAGTGTCAAAAACTTAATTCTCTTGTTGATAGGTAGCTGCTTTGAGGATGTGAACACTGCAGTGATTTCTGTATGCCAAGGATATCAAGTGGAGCAGTGCTATGCTAAAAGGTGCTTCCAGGTAGTGTATTAGAGATTTTATCTGTTCTGCTCATCCTACTGGACCTATTTTTGCTGTCTTTGCTAGCACTGTGGGTGCATTGTGCATATGGACAGGCATATGCCATGAGGTGATTCTTTGGGGGATGTTAGTCTATGTAATACAAAGCCATTTTGTCACTAGACCAGTCTGGCATTGTTGGTCTCTGAGCAATCACAGAGTAACTCAGGGGGTCTGACACAATTAGTGCTGGAAACAGTGAATCAGCTTAAATATTGATGTTTTGAAAAAGATCTTGTGCTTGATAAGAATTTAAATTCTGTGATTCTTTGATTCTTAATGTGGATATGCAGCTCTTGGGCTTGCTGGGAAAGTTTGACCTAGTAATGCACAGGTAAAAATAATTCAATAGCAGTGAATGTACATGCTGAAAATCAAGTCAGAGTAAATGAAGCAGATCACTAAATTTGTGAGCAATAAAGTTATTGGATAAAATTCTACAGTACATACCAACTCCATATGCTGTCTTAGTAATGCTATAATTAAGCCAAAGAGTCATGTCAAACTGGCCTTTTCCATCTGCTCTGTGATCTGCTCTGGGAGCAATTTGGAAAGAATGACAGCTGACCTCAAAACCGATGAGTTCGTTTAGTGTATGATCCACCAGAGCTGAGACTTGAACAGAGCTCATCCACTTTCATACACAGGTACAAATTGATCTTCATTTAATTGGAAAAAGTCGCAATTAGGCTTACTGTGATCCAGGCTTGTTCAAAATTTTTATTTCAATAAATGCCTCTTGGTATTAACTAAGCCATTTTATGACTCATAAAAAATTCTTCCATTTTATTTACAGCTGTGTAAACTATAGTGTGGTGGCACAAATTTGAAATAGCACTGTTGGGTTTTTCTGTTCATTTTTTATAGCTTTTGCCAAAACAAACCTGTTAATAATAAAGTCTCAAATATTCAGTGTGAGTAATTGACATGTGAGACGCATGAAACTCAGCCTGTATTTATAATACTAATTGATTTCATTTATTTTGCATCCCCTGTGAATTTCTCACTGCCAGTCTTGTCATTATCTTAATGTTGTTGTTTCCAATAACACTCAGAAAAGTCGTTTTAAAGGCAGGGGGTCTTTCAGCACAGATGCATCAGGTGTAAAGCTTCCTTTCCTCCGAGGTGATCAAATTGGCTAAAGGAAACCCCATGGAATGGTACAGCTTAAAAACCAGGGGCTGTCCATCTGTTTGAGTCTATGTTACCTTGTGAAAGTCTGCTTAATGCTTGCTCCCACGAGTGTCTGTATTCAGATAATGTGGGCATGGGTTTTTGTTGTGACAGGGAAGTGTGAAAAATGTTGCTGCTGGAATCAGTACAGTAACTGGAAGGTCATAATCATTCCTACAGAAGGACCTGCTTGCCAGGCAGGCTGTGATTAGAATTTCTGGTTAGGAAAAATTTGTTCCATCTGCATAGTCAGAGTGCTGAGAAGCTTGAAACCCACCCCATGCATTAAAACTGGAGGTAAACGTGCGATCTTTGGAGACATTCAGAGCCATGTCTGGACTTCACATGTGGCAATGCTGCTGTGCCTTGAGCAGATGGGAATCTGCAGGGCTTCCCACAAGATGTGCACCCTCCACTTCTTTAAAGTTAGAGTCATCCACCTTGATGAAGACATGGACCTCGCTCTGTAGTTCATGACTGGCTCCAATTTCTGCCTTTCCATGAAACAGAGAAGACGTACCAAACTCTCACTGTTTTTCAGTCAGGGGAAACTGATCAGGATATACAACTATATATAATATATATACAATATAAAATATATGTTCTGCTGACCTGGAATAAGACAAGTAATAGTTGAATACTCTGATGGAAAAATCGCATTTCCAACTCTGATAAGCAGAGTAAAAATTTGGTTGAGAATCCTCTCAGTTGATGGTGTTTTGCCTGTCTGGCTGATGGGTTCTGCCTTGGTGTCTGGTGGGCAGAGAGTTTGAGTGATTGGCTATTTTCAGAGAAAAAAACTCACACTTGTCTACAGATTTTAGTGCTAACTTCCCTCCAAAGTCATCTTTAAAGCAGAAGTTGAGTCTTCAGTCTGAGTCTTCCTGAAGTGTCCTTGCCTTTTCTCCCCACTCTACTGCTTTTTAGTATTTCTTTTTGCCATTTACCCCAGTGCCAGTGATTTTGTTGGACAGAATTGCAGCTGTAATCTTCAGCAGCTTGGTGTTGGATGTTCCAAGTCACCATATATTGTGGACTTTTACCAAGGGCTTTCTTTAGCCTGAAAATTGTTTCAAGGTGAAGTTCAGGCAATGAAATTTGAATGAAGTATACTCAATTTTTTTTTTAAACTTCTGTGTGATTTATTGGACAAAACTTTGGGAAATATTTTTCACTTGTGTTCTCTGTTTTTCTGTCCCCTTCTACTGAGACTACAATGGAAACTGGAATGGAAACTGCATTAGCAGTATCACTGGTAATGAACCGCACCTTTTCAGTAAGGAGGGCTGAAGCAGTGTGAGTGGGAGTGAGCCAAAGTCCACACTTGGAGTGACCTGATGAGGCCACAGGTTTGAGTGGCCACAGGCTGGTCATGGCAGGGTAGCAGCCAGTGCTTCTTTGCAGTGTCCTGCTGCTTTGCTTCAGCACTGATGTGGAAAGGTGAGGGACGGGTGTCTCAGCTTTGGGTGGATGTTACAGAGCTTTTAATTCACAGACTGTTAGTTACACTGTGATGAAGCTTTACCTGTTTGGGGTGGCAGGTTTGCACTAAAGACTGTTGTCGAGGGTATTATGCAATGGTCTGTTATTTCAATGAAGTATTAAATAAAATTGTTTCCACATCGTGAAATAGGGAGATGACCTGCCAGAAAGCCTTAGTTAAACTTTCAAACATGCCTGAACCTACTGACCTTCAAGATACAGTACAAGGTTCATCTTTTCTTTATCCTTCAGACCTTGGCCAGATGGGATGGCTGGAGGCACTGTATCAGTACAGGGAGGAGGGTCTCTTAATGCCATCACCATCATTTAAATATTGATCAGAGCGTGTGGATGGACCGTGTAATGGCTGCTGTGGGAGGTTAGTGAGCAGAGTCCCTGTAGGCTTTTCTCTGCTTCAGTGAGCAGAAGGAGCCATGTAACCACTGGCTGCTCATGGGTCAGTGCTGCTATGCAAGACAAGCCTTGCACAGTGCTTGGGCTGTGAATCATCAGTCCCATGTGAAGAGATTGCTCTGCAGCTGGGCAGGAGAAGCGTCAGCCTTCTCACTTGCTTAGTGGGGCCCTTGCTGATGAGCTGTGTGGGGACATGGTGTAGATGGGGGCAGACCTGCTGCAGCCCAGTGCCTTGGCAGTGGTCCCAGGCTCTACTCATGTAAGCACAGCATGGGTGTTTTGGGCAAGAGCTGTGGCAGGTTTAGCATCTTCTAGTGCGGATCTGAAACATATCTGTGCAGTCCAGTCCTCTCCTGTAAGGCTCAGCATCTGTATGTCTCCCTTGAGACTGCTCCTTCCCTCGGGATGTTGCTCCAGGGTGTGCAGCTCCTTACGTGACCACCAGCTGCTGGGGCTGTGCAGCAGGACCCAGGTGGTTCAGCTGAGAGGCAGCCTGTGTTTGTAGTGGTGATGCTGCTTTGAAGTCCTGCTGAGAGTCCTCCCACTCATACCTGCACCCTGCTGCTGGAAAGAAGACATGTAAAGACAGGCTTGTTTGCGTTGTTTGTTTGTCAGCACTTGTCCTCTGAAGTGCCCTTGGGGAGACTGGATTCTCCAGAGGAGGGTTTTTGCCCATATGGTGCCATGCTGTAGAGGTAAGCATGGCATGGCTGGGGCGCTCTGCCAAGTGGGGTTCACTCTTTGCAGAACTGAGAGATTCACATTCCTCCCAAACCTATTGCAGAGGAATTTGCCCAAGGCCCACTGCCCCTCAACTACCTGTCCTGGGAAGGAATTATCTCCCAGTGGTTTCTCTGTGGTACTTTGTGCAGGAGGTAAAACAGAAAAACAGAGGTGACAAAAGTAGGAGTAAGAATAAAGATCTTGTCAGTTGCTGCAATGTTCTGGAATCTGGATTTTGTGTGTCTCCTCTTACTGGCTCCTAGTACTGCATGACTGCTGTTGTTTGCTTCAACTGAGCCAAGGTGAAAAAAAAAAAAGCAGGTAAGCTTTTATCCGGGTCATGATTCACTTCAGGTATGCATTTTCTTTTTAAAAAGGGATTTTTTCCATGCCTTCTCTGAAGCTCAGACAAGGGCTGTGCGGGTTGGAGGAGAAAGAAGCTATGAGGGAGCTGTGGCAAACCTGCTGGGCATGATCAGGAGCCACTACCACGCTTGCTGCTGCTGCAGTCTAACAGGATAGTGGGAGCGATTGGTGATGCTTATTAGGTTTCTCCTGCTCTCAAATGAAAGCAAAGCTTTGAAAATAGCTTGCTGTGACAGGTGAAGAGCTGGCTGGCAGCCCTCTAACTCCACTGTGATAAACATGGATATATAGTAGCCTGTTTGGAAGAAACTACCCATTCAATGTGGCCAGAAGTAAAATTTTTGGCAACCTTTGCCCCAGATCATAAACTTGACTCAGTGGAATCTATGACCAGTTGTCTGGAGTCCTGAAAATCATCCTAGCTCTGTGGAAGATTTGTACTACAGCTGGCTCACCCAGGAGCTGCATGAAATTTGCAGATCAGTGATTTTCCACTGTAGCGTGAAGGATCTTTTATAGCACTTGAGGAAAAACATCACCTTTTCCAAGCTATAACTTCATGAATACAATGAGCTGCAGGTGCAGGTGGAATCCAGTTACTATGTTTTTAAGGACCAATTAATAGTTGGACTCAATGATCTTACAGATTTTTTCTCACCTAATGATTCTTGGCATTTGATATGATTTAGGAATGAAAGCTCTGAAATAGTAATAGAATACATAGTGTGAAGAAATCAGCCAAATAAGTAAATTTCTTCTTTCCTATTGAACTGTCAGCCTGGAGATTTTAGGGCTCTGTCTGTTCAGACAATACAAGTAAGTTCTGCACTGTTGCTTTAATGATCATCACTTAATGTGGTGTAGCCATATGACACTAAATATTCCTTGCTGGTGAGCATTGTTACCTTGGTATGGGCTGAAGCTGAAGTTCAGCCTAAAGCGTAGTGTCTCTTCTGGTGATGATGTTATGACATCTGTCTGTTGAAGAATGGTTTGGGACCCCATATTTCAGTTATGTTGCTTCTCTGTGCAATCCTCACCTCATCTCTGTGCTGAGCTGTTGGGCAGGTGCTGTGTAAAATCTGGGAGTGAAAGGAAAGGAAATTACAAGTCAAGAAAGGCACCACCAGTTCCTGCCAGGGAGAAAATAGTTTTAGTTTGAGTACAATCAGGAACAGACTTTTATAAATGAAAACTAAATTCAGAAATCACAGTAGCTGTTAATGAAATCAAACAGCCAAATGATGCAGGGGTGGCATGGCTGTAGATTCTTGGTGTGTTTTTTTGTTTAAAACAGCACATTTCGAGTCCTCAGCCAGCCCCTCTAATCTAAATGCCTTTCTCTTCATCTCTATTTTAAAAATTATAAAAAAGTTATTAAAAAGTTATAAATAGGCAGATTTGTGTTAGCCAGCTGTCTCCATAAGCAGACTGAGGTGCTGAAAGTCTAGCTAGAATATTTTTGTTCATAGAATGAAAAGAAAAAGCTGATGGGGGAAAAAAGTGGGGAGCCAAGATATAAAAAAGCCCAACAACCCAGCCGTTTAAGGGATCATTGCAAGTGCATCACACAGCAAACCCAAAATTTCAGAAAGCTTGAGAGTGACGTGTGATGGATGTTGATGGAAAGAGGAGTCCTATAAATGAGATTAGGTTCATGCAGCTCTCCTGAGAAGGATTCTAGCAATGGACTCTCACAATTTGGGGATCCTTCAGTGCTCAGGGCTTAGCAGAGACATGTGGTGCAAGTCTAAATCTTGGTTTCTGCTGTTGGACTCTGACAACTCTGAGCTGAAAAACAACCTAGACTAATTTCAGTCTAGGTTAAATTTTGATTATTACTGTTTTATTAACCCAGAGTCTGAGCAAGCCATGAGGAGGAAGCACATGCAGTGAAAGCTGTGGACTGCAGATTTCTGTTCAGATCCCTTCAGTAAAATTACCTTCATTGGGAATTGCTTGAACAGTGTCTTTTTTAAAAAAAAGTTGCTGTGTATGAAAATGTTTTCTTGCCTTGGAATTTCAGTATTTCTGTTTTCTTAAGGAAATGGGGATAATTCCTTTTATCTGCTTTTCTTATCAAACTTTTATATTCCTGGAGATAAGACTATTTTTATCTGTCTGCAAAACATCTTGGCACGGCCTGTGATTTTTATTCAGCACACTAAGTGGTGAATGTGCATTACAGACACACAGAGGAGGTGACCAAGTGCTGTGTGGCTGAAACTCAGTGGCTGCACAGGTACCAGTTTTCACCCTTGGATTGCAGAATCAACTTTTTGTAAACCCTTGTGCATTTTAATAATGATATTAGGAGAAGATGGCCATTTTATCCTTCTTCTAAATGTGGTTCCAATGTCCCAGCAAGATATTATTTCTTTAAGTGCCAGAGTTTCCCAAGACTTTCCATTTTCAGCTTGGTTTTGTTTTCTGAGCTGGGACTTACAGCTGCTCCATATGCTGGAGTGACCAAGGGCATATTTGGTGTGAAAGCATGGAGAAATTTCACATATAAAAATGATCTTGCCCTAATTGTTTTCTTCTGGGATACTAGTTTACTACTATAATAGCCATTTTTAATAAACCAACGTTGTGTCAACAAGGCTATTGTCCAGATGGCACATTTAGTCACTTTTAAGTGCAAGTGTACGTAGATAAGTCATAAATGACAGTAAGTTAGCACAGTAAAAATAATAAAAAGTGACCTCCTGCATACTCACATGGCCAAATATTAGAAGTTGCGAGGGAATTGCTGTAATTCATTACTAAGTGACATAAAAGTACAGAACAAGTGGATGGAAAATATCCAATTAGCATAGTTGTTTTTCAAGTGTTAGTATTAACAAAGCTCTTTTGATGAAGTCTGTGCTAGATCATTTTTTCTAACAAAAGAAAATCAGATTTGAAACTGCATCTTTAATGGCCAAGGAATTTTGTTAGCATATTAATCTGAATGGTGGGCAGCATTTGTCTCCTGAAGAAGGCTGTCCTAAGATAGCCTTCACCATCTGGGGGGATGCAAGACTAGGGAAAGCCTGGCCTTGGCAAAGATGAAAGAAATAATCTTTAGATGCTTTTTGTAGGAGGACTTCTTGCATTCACAGCTGAAGCTTAAAGAGCACAACACTTGGTCTCATCTGACTAAGAAACTTTTGTCAAAGCTCAAAAGAGACTTGGTAAAGTTACACAGGCACAGCGAATGCTTGAATGATTCAGCCATCTCTTTGTGAACACTTTCTATCCCCAAAGAAATTCCATCTCTCTTGTACATCATTCCACCAGGGGAGCTTGAGTCTGTATGGCCAAGATATTTTAGTTTGTTGTCTCCCTGCAATGAAAGTGCCAATCCTCCTGCAGGCAGAAAGGAAAGGGCAAGGTACTTGTAGGAATTCCCACTAGAATGTTTAAAACAGAGCAAACACTTATCTAAAGGCTCTTGGGGAGAAAGGCAAACTTTAAATGTCCAAGTTTTGAAGTTTTTGGTACAGAGTGCACATGAACCTAGTTACACTGTGGGTTAAAACAATGTAAAAACCCCAACCTATAGGAGACACAAGTGAAAAAAAAATTTCTTGTGGCAGCCTGTTACTAGTGAAAGTTTCAGAAGTCAGAGGTGATGTGCTAGACTTTCTTCATTGAATGTGGGCAATAATAATTAAAATCAGGAGGTTGTTAACGAGAAGTACAAGGGTGTACACTGTTAGAGCAGTCTGAGCTGTGTACAAACTGGTTTGCTGGGAAACAGGCTTTAAATTGGGGTGTCTTGAGCTCTGGTCTGTCATGCATAAGAAGGTGACCCCTGCATTAGCTGTGAAATAATGGAAAAGAACAGTGTGGAACTTTGTGGTACAAAGTGGAATCAAGTAAATGCAACAGAAACATTTTAAAATTTAAGCTACTTGGATGTGAAAATCACTTAGGCAGCAGGGTGGGTAACAGCTGTTTATTTCTTTCCTCAGATCTAGCTTAGGTTATTTAATTCAGTACTGTTCCAACTGCCAGCTGATGCCCTCTGTCCACTGGTAATTCTTTGTCCCTTTGGCTTAGATCTAAACCCAGACTGGGGTTGCAGGAGTGACTGTGCCCATCCATACTGCTGTCCTAAGCCTTCATGGTGGTTCTCTCACTTCGTAGTTCATCTCACTAATGTGCAAAGTACTCTGTTCACATTGGTTCATGGAAGGAAGGACTGGCTTTTGTTCACCTCCAAAGAATTTTGTTGAACATTACTAAAATACATGATACAGTTTAGAGGAACTAGCAATGATAGGCTAGATTCTATTAATTATTTCCCTTAAGATCCATTTAGGGATGCAATTCTTGCAGTTTCAATTGTTTTTGTCATGCCTTAGGGAATACCACAAAGGCAATGCTCATGATTATTAATCTACTTTGTAATTAAAGAAAGAGAAGCATGAAGTACAAAACCAAGTTAGTGTACTTCAGTTATAATTTCCTTCTCTACAACAGAAGTTCTTCCCAAAGATGTTGCATTTGAGAATGGGCTTTCCTCTGGGAGCATTTCTTGTAATGCATGAAGTCAGAAGCATATTGCTTCCAGAATTAATAGGAAGTCCCATCTTAGGGCAGCCTGGACTAGATTTATGTTAGCACATATCTTGGTGCAGCAAGAGCAGATTGTTAGAACAAAATATTTGAGGCAGAGACATCTGTATCTAAATGCTTGTGTGGTTTGTGGGGGTTTACCGGATTGAATCCTGTGTTCTGCTAATCATCTGTTTGGATGTCTCCCAGCCTCATGGAACAGCCTGAAGACAAGCCATTGACTTAGACCTGTTTGTCTCCGTTTGTGGCAGGGTGTACATGTGTGTGTAGCTGCAGTGGAGCCTCTGGAGTAATATCCTCCAGATTAAATGTGATTTCTAGACAGCAAACCCCTGTCAGTTGAACTGGGAAAGGTTGAAGGAGGGTCATGGTAGGATTTGATTCCAAGCTGCTCTACTGCTCTGAATTGTAATGACAATGTGAATAAGATGACCACAGTCACAAGAAGGTGGCTACAGCAGGATGTTGAAAGTAGGGGAGGAGATCTGCCAGGAATCTGTAAATCAGCTCACAAAGAGGTAGGTGTAATTCTTAGTTCTGTGAAACAGATGGATTAAGTTTTATTCAGTCACTTTAAAGAATCTTTTCACACAGGCACAGTCTTGTGGCAGGTGTAATTAATATGTATGAATGTTCTTTATTAAAAATAAATGCATCTCTTTGCAAATCTATCTTTTGCTTTAACAAAGCAAAAATGAAGTTCAACCATTCAGACATGTTTAGACAAGTATTATCTCTCCTGTGAAGTGCTGTCCCAGTGAATTGGATTGCAAGAACAGTGCTCTACTGGGATTTTGATACTTGTTGGTGCTGTCTGGGGCAGCCGTATGTATTCTTTGTCATCTTGGTGTGCTTGAGTTTAATTTGAGACATAAAAATGTGTTGCTTCCTTCATCAAGAAACTGCTGTTACCTTTGTTCCTGGTTTTACTGTAAGAGAGAAATTTAATCTTTAGATTTGGTGGGGAGTTAAACACCACCTTTTGACATCAATGCTAGATGGACGTCGATCTGCCTGTATGTGGGTGGCACATGGACAGCCCTTTGAGGTGCTTCCAAGCAGCTCTATGGCTTGAGCAGCCTGAGAAGATGCCTCCAAGATGGGAACTGGAAAACCAGGCAGGGGGCTTGGGGTTCCCCTGGCAAGCTTGATTTCAGCAATTGAGAGGAGATTTAACAACTTAAAGAGTTTAAAGTTTTAGCACTTTCAGGTATCTCACCAAGTGAACTGAATGTTCCCTTTTTTTATGACGGGTTTTGTCTGGAGCTTTAATTAATTATGAGGTGAAGTTCTGTTTGGACTGGGTCCAGGCATGCTAACTTTTTGTAGAGGTGGTTGGATTTAAAAGTCATTTGAAACTTGCTTGGAGGACTTTGTACTTCACCTATTTTCTCAGCAGTTCTTGGAGAAGAAGCTGGGTTTAGTAAGCTGATGAAATGTAACCAGATAATGACCTGTGCATGGTCACCATATTTAAATGCCATAGAATCACAACATTATATTCCTGAACTGTATTGAGATGATGAAGTATCTTGTGGTTGTATAGAATTGTATTTGAACAAAAATATATGAAAGCTGGTAGCTTGACAAATTTCTTACTTATTTAGGGAATTTACAAAGAGTCTGTGCATTGCCTTTCCTGGCAATTATAATTTGTTTTCTTAGTGTGTAAAAGCTGCAGAAGAAGAATTTGTCCACTAATCATTTACTTGAAATTAAAATAGAAACGTTGTTTAATTAAAAAAACAGAGGGAAACAGTATCCATTTCCATTTCACAAATGAAGAATAGATTATAAACCCTGAGCTGTGAAGGTTTTTAACTCTTACAGGGCATGGATACTTCATGGTCTGGGCCTTAGAAACTGTAATGTCTTTCCTACCATAAACAGTTCACCCAAAAGTGTGATTAAAGACTTAAGGAATGTGTAGTTAACTCATAAAAATATGTACATAAATTTTGCTGATTCATTGCACTGTGAAGCACATCCTTATTTATTAATAGAAATTAAACTCTAATGTAACTCATGCAAAGTCTTAAATGAGTGCCATTCTTTTTCATTAGGTAGCTCTTTAAAATCAATAATTTTTTCTTTCAGGGAAAGCTTTGGCTGTTACTAATTTAAATCTCATTAACTTTTGCCTTTTTTGTTCCTAAGGTTCCATTTGAGCTACATTTTTCATTTAGATTTGGAGCTGCAGGCTATATGTAATTCCATTTAAAAGCCCAAGGTAGTCAGGAATAATGTTGGGTTAACAGTAATTTAGAGAACCAAAAATTCAGAATATTTAACATGCAGCCTACACTTGTCATTTAGCAGTAAATGGTTTTCCCAGCACAAAGTTTAAAGATGCATAGGCATTTGAGAAATCCTTTCCTAGTTAACGTAAAGTTTGCAAAACCAGATTGAAAGACACTCTTCTTGCACCGTATTCTTTTGATTTATGTACACCTCTGTGCAGTGAAAGTTTGTGAATATTCTTGAGATTCCAGTCTGTAACCCCAGTCCCCTCTGTCCATGCCTGCATTTGCATGTCTGTTGGTTTGAGTCTGATGGGACACTGCTGTTGTCTTTTCCATCCTTCAAGCATGTTATCTGTGCTCTCTGGAGTGCCAAGACTATTTTTAAATATATGCAAATAGAAGCAAAGAAGTGCAGGGTCCATGGTGCCTGCTGAGTAGATTTGTTTCTTCATACAGGAGAAACAGTTCAGTAGCAACTGGGCTATTAGTGGTGCTTTTTGCTATCTCAAGTTTGTAACTCGTTAATGAGGTTGTATTTGCTTATCTTTCTTACTGAACACACACTAATCAGTCCCTGGGAAGAGGAAAAAAAAAATCCAATTCTCATTATTCAAATGACATGCTTTGGAATATTTAGTATTAAACAATAGCAAAAAATTGCATTGTAAAGGTTTATGCAGCCCTGGGCAGACTGGAGATAGAAAACTTAACATAGCTTTTTAAAATAGTTGTTGGCTTGAAGGGTTCTGGCACCATGTTATTCACTGCACATCAAAATGAACACATTACAAGAAGTGGTTATTTTCAATTATGTAAAAGCAGACAAATCATTGGAGAGATTAAAATGAGATTTGTAATGTCTTGAGAGAATTCTTAAAACTGACAACTTGACACAGCATGATTTCAGATTATGTGAAATCTGGCATAAGGATATTTATGTTTCTGTTTGCAAAGATTCTGTTCAAAGTCACGATGGAAATATTTACAATGAAGGCATAATAATGTCTTTAATATGCAAATCATTCTAATTGCATTTCTTACACTGTCAGCCTCACAGTGAAATACCGTTTATTTCATACATGGCACATGAAAAAATGTGATTGGATTTGTGATACTCCTATTTTTAACAGAACTACAACCAACAGTCTTCATCTTTGAAGAATTTGTCTTTGTCAGCAGTTCCCTTAACATAGTTTGTATGACGTCTTCATCTCTTTATTTCTGTTTCCAACACAGCCTCTCTCTGTTTTATTCTTCTTCCCCTCTCACAAAGAGGGTTTGCTGTAGGGACATGCTCCCACAAGTGTCGGCACCCTCTGCAGGGGGCAGAGGTTTTGTGGGGAGTGCTGATCTCTGTGGGAGCTGGATGCCGTCCTCTGAGGCCGGACCCTGTATCTTGTGAAAACAGGCCTGATTTGTTGCCATTACATTCTGTTTTAACCCTGGTAAGAGCACTTGTTAGACTGTCAGACACCTCTCACTTCACTTGCCTGTCTATAGCCCAAAATTCTTACCCTGAGGTCACAGGCCTCCTGTGTGTTTTTTCCCTTCTGGCTGGGAACAGTCGTTTTTCCTCTTCCTTCAGATGTAGAGCTGGACAGATGACAGTTCTCTTGTCTCAACTGAAAAATCTGTAATTGTGAACTAAAAAAATGACACAGTCAAAACAATATTAAAATTGACTAAATTGAATTAAATAGAGCATTTTTAATTGAGAATGCATCCACTCACAACAGTGTATGTCATAATTAATCCTCCCTCCCATCCCAAGCTTCCCCACTGGGGAATATCCCCCCTATTTGCAGAATTCTACTTGTATTTAGCAATGACAGTGAGGGACGGATCAGGGACCAGGGGGCAGGAGAGTCCTAACCTTGAGTCAGGAGACCTCCCCAAGCTGTCAAGAGGAGCAGGAACAGCCTGTCCACCCTGAGTAGGGATGAGAGTCCCCCAGGCACTGAGCATTTGCAGCCCTTGTTAAGATAACTTCAGCTAGGTTTGGAAATGAGCCCCCTCTTTGTGAAGAAGATGGATGGAAGAA